>ML436643.1:19774-41137 GCA_005239525.1 Nicotiana knightiana | reverse complement strand
TCCCCCCCCCCCCTCCCTCGTGTTTTCATCTGCAACTTTGAATGAAATGATATAGCTCCCCCTGAAAAAGTAAACAAATATCTTGTAGTGGATTTCTATTATCAATGTCATCTGCCATATCAGCGTCTGTATAGCCCTTCAAGATTGGATCGGACCTTCCAAAACACAATCATTCATCCGAGGCTCCTTTTAGATACCTGAGTATCCATTTTACATCTTCCCAATGTTCTTTCCCAGGATTGTCAATAAACCTGCTAACGACACTGACATCAGGAGCAATATCAGGTCTAATACATACCAGTGCATACATTAAGCTCCCGACAGCAGAGGAATATGAAACTTTATCCATGTTTACTTTATCATCCTTCGTTATATGACACATTTTCTTGCTCAAATTCATATGACCATAAAGAGGCGTGATAACTGGTTTATCACTCATCATGTTGAAGCGTTTAAGCACAGGTTAAATGTACTTCATTTGTGACAGCAACAAAATTCGATTTGTCCTATCTCGGAAAATCTCCATTCCTAGAATTTGTCGTGTTGGACCAAAGTCTTTCATGTCAAATGACTTGGACAAATCTTCCTTCAACTTGGCAATCAACTTCTTATCTTGTCTTACAATCAGCATGTCATCCACATATAACAACAAGATGATAAATTTATTGTTAGAGAATTTCTTATAATATACACATGGATCTAAAAAAGTCTTTTTGTATGTTTGACTTCTCATGAATGAGTCAAACTTCTTGTACTACTGCCTTGGATCTTGTTTCAGCCCATAAAGACTCATTTTCAACTTGCACATTATGTGTTTCTTCTCCTTTACTTCAAAACCTTCTGGCTGCTCCATATAGATCTTTTCTTCTAAATCTCCATGCAAAAATGCAGTTTTCACGTCCAACTTCTCCACTTCAAGATCTAGGCTAGCTTCCAAGCTCAAGATTGTTCGAATAGAATTCATTTTGACAACAAGTGAAAAAATTTCATCAAAATCAATACCTTTCTTCTGTTCAAAGCCTTTTACGACCAATCGAGCTTTGTATCTGAACAGCTTTCCATTTCCGTCTTTCTTGATCTTAAAGACCCACTTACACTTGAGTGGTCTTTTGCCTTTTGGAAGTTCAACCAGTTCATACGTGCCATTCTTCTGTAGAGAATTCATCTCTTCTTGCATGGCTTCCATCCATTAGATTTGTTCAGGATGAAACAGCACTTCCCTAAAGTTCTTTGGTTTCATCAATGACGAGGACATATTCTGAAGAAGGATATCTCTTAGACTCTACCTTCTCTCTTTCAGATCTTCTCAAAGGTTTTTTTCCTTATTCTTGTTGTTGTTTATCTTCTTCATCCTCTTGTGGACTAGGGTTCTCCTCCTACACATCAACCTCTTCATCTACACCTTCCGTGTGCCATTTTTCACTTGTGGAAGGATTACGTACAAGTACAATATGAGCAGTAACAAAGTTAGTGATTGTACCATTATCATTTTTTGTCTCTGTTGATTGATCACCATCCATCCCGACCACATATTCTCTGAAGATCACATCTGTGCTTTTGATGATCTTTTTCCTTTCCGGATTCCACAATCTGTAGTTGAACCCTTCATCTCCATAACCGATAAAGATACAGGAAATAGCTTTGTCATCCAGCTTCGTTCTCTGCTCCTTCGGCACATGTGCAAAAGCTTTACATCCAAACACTTTCAGATGGGAGTAGGAGACCTTTGTTGGTACAGAATTTCTCTGAAATGTCAAACTCCAATGGTACTGATGGGCTTCTGTTAATCAAGTAACAGGCTGTGCGAGCTGCTTCACCCCAAAACGACTTAGATAGTTTTTCCATTTTGAGCATAATTCTCACTTTTTCGACAATGGTACAATTCATCCTTTCAACTACACCATTGTGTTGTGAGGTTCCAGTAACTGTCTTCTCATGTCTGTTCCATGGCTTGAGCAGTAGTATTCAAACTCCTTTGAAGTATACTCCCCTCCATTGTCTATCCTGAGATGATTTAATTTTTGACCTGACTCCCTTTCCACCTGAGCATGGAATTTCTGAAAAACTTGAAATACATGATATTTTGTTCTCAAGAAATAAACCCACAATTTTCGTGAAGCATCATCAATAAATGTGAGAACCTATTTGTTACCTCCCATTGATTCCACATCTATTGGACCACAAACATCAGAATATACTAAATCAAGTATATTCAATTTTCTTCTATGAGTTTCTTGAAAAGATACCCTATGTTGTTTTCCAAATAAATAATAATCACAAGAATTCACAGTTGTACCTTTTGCAAATGAGATGAGTGACTTCTTGGATAGGATATGTAGTCCTTTCTCACTCATATGACCCAATCTCTGATGCCATAAATCTGCAGGGGTATCATCTACAGCCGCATGTAATCCACCTTCACATATCTCAGTGGTTGTCTTGTACAACGTGTAGGGAGCAAATCCTTTAGCAATCACCAATGATCCCTTGGTGATCCTACACTTCCATTTGGCGAAGTGATTCTCATACCCGTCTCGATCTTGAGTGATCACTGAAATCAAATTCATCCGCAGATATGGTACGTGCCGCACATCTTTTTAAACTAATGTACACTCGACATTGTCTTGATACGAATATCTCAAATCCCCACAATCTTTGAGTGACTGGTATTTCCCATCTTGACCATCCCAAAGTCTCATGTACCTACAGAAGAATTCTCTTACCGGTGTATCATGGTAGGATACTGCTATGTCAACCACCCATTCTGACTCTTGGCTTGCTAAGTGCATGCAATTTTCCTCCTCATGAATGAAGAGAACCACTGAATCATCGTTGTGCACTGCAGTAGTTGTGTTATAATCATTCTTCTGGCCACTTCTCTCGCCTCAACCTTTCTTTGGGAACTCTCTTTTGAAGTGACCGGGTTGACCGCAACTGTAGCAAATTCCTACCCTTTGATCGAAATTTCCACGAGCTTTGGATTTATCATGGCTACTCGATGCTCTATATAAACTCCTTCCTCTGTTTTCCATGATAAGAGCATGCCCCTGATTTTCGGCTACTTCCTCATCTTATCATTGAGTATGATGGCTGATGTGACCTCCTTTAAATCGATGGTATCTCTACCATGCAGGATGGTTGTTGCCAAATTATCATAGGAAGAATGTAATGAGTTTAGAAGCACGATAGCCTTATCTACTTCAGTGATTGTTTCTCAGAGGTTTTCTAGTTGTGTGATTAATCCATTAAACATATTTAAATAGGACTAGAAATGTGTATCTTCACTCATATGAATGGCATAAAGTTGATTTCTCAAAAATAACTTGTTTGTCAAGGATTTGGACATGTATAGACTTTATAGTCTTTTCCAAATACCACGTGCACTATTTTCATCCTCGACATTATTGAGTACTTCATCGGACAAGTGCAGTCTGATAGCACTAACCTCCTTATCCATGTCTGCCCAATCCTCGCTTTGATAGTTTCGGGTTTTGCCTCTTTTTCATCAAATGCAATTTCTAACCCTTGTTGGATGAGTCACCGTCATTAACGTTTAATTTTGTTACTTCATATTTTACTCCTAACATTTTTTTTGTCACAACGTAAAATCGACTGTAAATAATACTTCTGTGAATGAGCAGAACTTGTGCTCTGATACAAGTTGTTGGGAATAAACCTTCTACAGAAATAATATGCACGGTAATAAAAGTGGAATAATAATTCAGCACTGAGATACAGTAATTAACAACAATAAAAGAGTGACAACGACACCAAGATTTTTATGTGGAAACCCCTTTTGAATAAAGAAAAAAATACGGCCCCGAGACGAGCACCTGAGATCACTATAGCAAGGAATTTTACACATTGTAGGTCCGTGTAAAATAATCCAAAGACCATTACAACATTCAAAAGAAATAGCCCTCTTTTGATATTCCCACTCAATACATATTGCTCACTTTCTATTTTTCTCACAAACTATTTTCTTATACCCTATATGTGATGCCTCACTCTTTATTTCTCTCTTTGTTGGTGTGTAGAAATGAGAGCCGAAGCTCTCCTTTTATAGTCGAAGCCTCACTCTCTGAGCCTACTATATTTGACAATTTACACACATTTTTCCTTCTTTTTCTTCAATATTTTTTAACATAAAGATATTTATTTATAATAAACTAGAGTACGGGTGGTAGCGAACTACCATCATTACAAGTTCCTTGATGGGCTATAGATATGCCTCATAGGGCATTGTCATTACCTAAGGCAGCCAAATTACAACACGCAAAAGTGGATATTTTCCTAACACCAACATGACCTTCCTAATCTTTGTGATAGACATCTATCACAAGTTCAGGAGGTAAAATAAAGGTACACAATTTATTAAAATTAGGCTGCTTAAAAGCTTCTTTTGCCAAAAGATTTGCGACACTGTTTCCTTCACGAAAGTTATGCTTCACCACGATCTCCCCTATATCCATTGCCTTATCCATTAACCACCTGCATTCATAGATTAAGTCATTGTAAGTGGGATAATTTTCATGCATAAATCTTATAATTTCAGTGGCGTCCGTGTCCACTTCAATTGGGATTATTTTTTCCTTGACTATGAGTTGAAGTGCCTGCTGCAATGCTTGTAATTCTACTTGAGTTGGAGCCACTGCATATGTTTTCTTGTGGTACCCTATTTTCCATTGTCCTTTGCCGTCTCGAATGACATTGTTGATTCATCCATGCGGGCTATTGCTCTTAAAAGCACCATCAATGTTTATTTTGTACCAGCCCTTATAGGAGCCTGCCATTTGATACTAATGGTCCTTTATAAATTCTTAGTGGTAGGATTGACAGTCACCAACTTGTATTCAATCGCTTGGTTAATTACCTTATTAATATTAATATGGTTATTGGTATTGTTTTGGTTATTGTAGTTTCTATTGTTCTATATAGCCCATAATGTGAACGAAAAAAGATCTTCCCACGTGACGTACTTGTTTATTAAATTGATATTAGCATTCTTGATCCTGTCGACCCAATGTGGTGTACTTGTTAGAGGAATAATATTGCAATCCATTAAGTCCCAAAACGATTTTCGCAATGTGGCATTACCAAAAGATATGGGCTATAGTTTCATTAGAGTTGTTGCATATTGGGCATTTAGGATCAATGTTCATACCAATTTTACTAAGGTATGCCCTACTTGGAGTAGCATTTCCACATGAAGAACTTAAGTTTGTTTGGACATTTTAAGTCTCATATCCATTTAAAATTGTTGTTAGGAATGGTTTGTTCGTCAATTAACTTCTAGCAAGAATTGGTTGAAAATACACCACTAGAATTTATACTCCATAGGAGGTTATTAGGAGATCTAACTTGCTTGTTTGGAGTTAAGGCATTAATGTTACTGATAATATGTTGAGGGAGTTGGAAGGAGATTTTTTCCAAATCCCAAGAGCCATTGTCACAAATATCTTTGATTTTTAAATTGCTCTTGGATGTTGTTAGAGGACCAATAACACTGCTCCTAAGGTGTGTAATATTTGGAATCCAATTAGTATCCCAAATATTTGTATTAGAGTTTTGGTGTACTGCCCACCTGATGCCTTTGTTGCAACTGGACCAACCTTTTAGGAGACTAATCCAAGTATGTGGAGCGGGATGAGTGATACATCTGGCGAGCGCCGGTGAAGAACGCAAGCAAAGCTGGAGCTCGGGTATTGATATATTCCATCAAGAGAAAGGAGGCAAACTGGTAAGAAGGCCGACCATATAGGGGGCGAACCGAAAAACTCAGCTTTTCGGAGCGGCGGGCCTTTTTAAGCAAAAGGTGATCCACTATCGGTTTCACTTTTTGTATTTTTACCCTTTCCATAAGTACTAATTAGTATTTTTGCCCAAAGGGACGAAGGGTTCTTGAGAATTCTCCAAGCAAGTCTCGTTAGAAGAGCTAGATTTTTTTATTTGACCTTTTTGATATCTGGACCACCCTGAGCTCTAGTTCTGGTATATATATCCCAAGTAATTAAGTGAAGCTTTTTCTTTTTCTTCAATGTCAACGATTCAATAATGTTGGTAACCAAACCAAAGAAATTTTTAGCCAAATATTTTTTTTAGGCACATACCTAATACTTTGGCTTTTAATGAGATGGAACCATCATTTTCATCACCCAATGCTACCCGTAAAAGATTCGATTTTCCTTTATATTGCAAGAAAACTCATAATCTTAACGAAGATTTGTTATATCGGAAGCAAATGAAGACACCTCTATTTGCCATGAATCTCCCCTGGTATTCGCTTCTAATTCCTCTGCTTGTTTTCATTTTCTTCCTCCATCAATGGTTCGTCTTTACTACTTCAAATACCCAAAAAAAGTTACCCCCATCTCCGAGAAAGCTTCCAGTTATAGGAAATCTTCATGAACTTGGGTCACATCCTCATCGTTCTCTCTATAAATTATCAGAAAAATATGGTCCAGTCATGCTACTTCACTTTGGCAGTAAGCCAGTGGTCGTTGCTTCCTCTGCTGATGCTGCTCGTAATATCATGAAAACCCACGATCTCGTCTGGTCAAGCAGACCTAAATCCAGCATTGCTGATAGACTATTTTATGGTTCCAAAGATATAGCCTTCAGTCCTTATGGTGAGTATTGGAGGCAAGTTAGAAGTGTTACTGTGCTTCACCTTCTTAGTAACAAAAGAGTCCAATCTTTTCGTGATGTCAGAGAAGAAGAAATATCGAACATGATTGAAAATATCAGACAAGCTGAGTGTGAATCTTCGAGTTCAGTGATAGATTTGAGAGATGTTTTCTCTTCTCTGACTAATAACATAATTAGTAGAGTGGCCTTAGGGAGGAAATATGATGAAGGGGAAAGTGGAATAAATGGTAAAGCCACCCTAGATGGATTTGTGAACCTTTTAGGTACATTCAACGTCGGGGAATATATTCCGTGGCTTGAATGGTTCAATAAAATCAATGGTCTTGACACCAAAGTGGAGAAAGCAGCAAAAGAGATGGACACATTTTTGGAGAGAGTGATTGAAGAACATATCAGAAAAGGAGAATACCGCTCGGGTGAAGCTAAAGATTTAGTGGACGTTTTGTTGGAAATTCAGCATGGAGATGAAACAGGCTATCCTCTTCAAAGGGATTCACTGAAAGCTATTCTCTTGGTAAACCTCTCGTATATGAGAACATTAAAAACTTTACAAACATTAATTCTAAATACATAATTTTAAAAGTACAATATATTCAACCATCAAGTTCAAATCCTGAACGTTTATGTTGACCTACAGGCCTTAAGATGGTGACATGCATTATTTATGCCTTTTCCCCTTCCTATATATGTAGCGTTTTAAAAAAATAATTAAGAATTGAAATTTAAATTGTATTAATATTGTTCTATAATTAAAAAAATTGGTGTCTTAGAATCTTTGTTACGGTGTGTGTCTGTGATATTTTCCATAATGCACTGATATATTTCAAAATTTTAAACCAGTGAATGTGAATATTTTACATAATTAATCCAGAAGAAAAGCAGTAGAGAAACTGCACCAACTGTTTTAATGCTTCATCCACCCACGATTAGTGACTGTAATTCAAATATTGGAATATAAAAATGGAGCTTCAGCTATTTTTTTTAATTTTTTTTTTGTTATTTTTGTGTTTCATAGGATACATTTGCTGCTGGTACGGATACAACGTTTACAGCTTTAGAGTGGACAATGACAGAGCTTTTGAGGCATCCAAGAACGATGGAGAAATTACAGAATGAAGTGCGAGAATTAACCCAAGGTAAATCAGAGATAACAGAGGATGACTTAGGAAACATGCAGTATCTGAAAGCAGTGATCAAAGAGGCTCTCAGGCTTCATCCACCAAATCCACTACTGATTCCTCGAGAATCAATGGAAGACGTAAAATTACTAGCTTATCATATCCCAGCTAAAACTCAAGTCATTGTTAATGCTTGGGCAATCGGAAGAGATCCATTGTCGTGGGAAGATCCAGAGGACTACCAGCCAGAAAGATTCTTAAATAATAATATTGATGTCAAAGGACTAAACTTCGAGTTGATTCCCTTTGGAGCAGGCAGGAGGGGCTGTCCAGGAATTGCTTTTGGTATTATTGTAAATGAGCTAGCAATAGCAAGACTTGTGCACAAGTTCAATTTTGCATTACCAGAAGGGATAAAAGGGGAGGATTTGGATATGACTGAAGGCACTGGCATCACTGTTCGCAGGAAATCACCTTTGTTAGCAGTGGCCACTCCTTACTCTAGTTAGTAGCCTTTTTTCTGAAACATTCACCCATGTTAAGTACTTGCTAGAGATGAAGAAAAAGAGCTCTAAAAGAATGTTATAATAAAACTATGCATGATAGGAGATACTTAATAGGT
The DNA here is from genome assembly GCA_005239525.1 of Nicotiana knightiana. Taxonomy (NCBI): domain Eukaryota; kingdom Viridiplantae; phylum Streptophyta; class Magnoliopsida; order Solanales; family Solanaceae; genus Nicotiana; species Nicotiana knightiana. The sequence goes on along the minus strand of ML436643.1, from coordinate 32,749 downwards.
ACTGATGCATCCAAATTGGAGGATACCACAGTTACAAGAAAATGAGGAAAAGGATAAACTGTGCCCATAAAGCATTTGAACCAAAATCTTTTTGCATAACATACAACAATATTATGTGCAGCTACCACTAAATAGAAATGTTTTATGTGCCGATCTATTTGCTTTTGTCCATCCTTCAGAGAGGATCCGGACCACGTCTTTTTTTTTATCGCATTTGACAATTATATAATCATATATATATAAGGACTTGCGTAGTTGAACAAGGGGGATATAGTTCTGAACATGATTACTCTGTCATCCAATTTTGATCTCTTCTTCGGGCCTTTATTTGTAACACCCAACCCGCTAGTGATATTGTTCGTTCAGGACTTAGGCCTTTCACGAGCGTAAAACGCGTCATTAGGGTCTAAGGCTTGTTAACTATATACTCAACATCTCTCTTATGGACTCAACGTCCTCGCTGAGGTTTTGCCCACCACATGAGATTTGCCTAGACTCAACACTAAGGTTTGCCCCGCCTAATCAGTATTTGGCTAAACTCAGTTGAACTCCAACCCTCCATCGGCAAGGCTGACACAAGAGTGGCTCTTATACCATCTGTAACAACCCAGCTCGCTAGTGATATTGTTCGTTCTGGGCCTAAGCCCTCACGGATTTAAAACACGTCACTAGAGTCTAGGACTTGTTAACTTATATAGTCAGCATCTACCTTGTGTTTTTACCGATATAGGACTTTATCTAAAAAGTGAGGTGTTACATCATCTTTATAATTTGAGAGAATGCACCCCCTAGCCGGCTAGCCCTGTGTCAAGGGACAAAAGAACATCCACATTTGAAAAGTTCTGACTAGCATGAAAAGAGATTAAAAGAAAAAACTAGCAAGAATCACAAATAAATAAATAAATAAATAGCTTAATTAGCTTCAAGATTAGCTGAAGAAATGGTCAAGGAATACACCACATGAATCAAGAAAAATACGTGACAGATCCCAATTATGTTAGTATTTCCTTAAACAAATAAGTATTCATGGAGCAGACTAGCAAGTTAGCCTCTAGCTTAATTTGATCATCAATGGAGATATCAGGTATGAACAGAAGAGAGGAGAAAGGGAAGATGATGACCGATCAGACTAGGCTTTACTTTGAGATAACCTAGGATCTGTGTCGGCTATCTTATTATTTGAAGATGGATCACAGCCACACATCAAACTCATGATGGACTAAATCTGCACCCTTGATTTGTTTTAATGCTAGAAGCTTCCCTCCTCATGTGAATAGCACGTGAGGGAATCTTAGTTGTTAGGATAAAATAAAATTCTATTTAGAGTGAATATTTATTTTTTAGACAGTTTTAATTTATGGCTAAGTCATTTTTCCCTTATAAATAAAAGGGACTTACCCCACTGTAAATTATCCCAAAATTCAATAAGAATTTCCTCTCTCTTTCTCTACAATATTGTTCTTGTTCTTTTATTGTTTCATAACACGTTATCAGCACGAGACTCTACCGTCTCAAGAAGCTCTTTGAGAAGATTAAGGTATAACTTTTCTCCTCTTTTTAATTATGATTGACATTATGAAAAGAAAGTTCGTTGCCTTTGAAATTTCGGGTAAGAACTATATAACATGGATGTTGGATGCTGAAATTCATTTAGATGCAATGGGTCTTGGAGACGCTATTAAAGACAAAAATAAAGTATCTACCCAAGACCGTGCTAAGACCTTGATTTTCTTGCGTCGTCACCTTGATGAAGGGTTGAAAATTGAATATCTCACAGTCAAAGATCCACTTGTTTTGTGGAATGGCTTAAAGGAAAGATATGACAACTTAAAGTTGATCACTCTTCCACAAGCAAGAGATGATTGGGCTCATCTGAGGCTCCAAGACTTTAAGTCTATTTCTGAATATAATTCTGTGATGTTCAGAATTACTTCTAAATTGAAACTCTGTGGAGATACTATCACTGACTATGATATGCTTGAAAAAACGTTCATAATGTTTCATGCCTCCAATATGATCATGCAACAGTAGTACCGAGAGAAAGGTTTCAAGAAGTACTCTGAGTTGATTTCTCTTCTCCTTGTGGCTGAACGAAATAACGAATTGCTCATGAGAAATCACGAAAATCGACCCATTGGGTCTACACTATTACCTGAAGTGGATGAGGTGTATTCCCATTATGCCAAGTGTGGAAAAGGTCGTGGCCCTATTCGTGGTCGTGGTCATGGTCGTGGTCGTGGTCATGGTCGTGGTCGTGGTCGTGGCCATGGACAAGGAAGAAATTTTCCTGGTGTTACCCCCCAAAGAAAAATAACCACCAAAAGTGGAAAGGGAAAAATGAAAAGCCAAAGGCAAATGGTTCAGAAACTGAATGTTATCGTTGCGGTGGAAAAGGGCATTTGGCAAATATTTGTCGTGTACCAAGATATTTGGTTGAGCTTTATCAAGCATCTCTAAGGAATAAAGGCCATGAAGCCAATTTTATCTCTGACAATGATTTTGACATCACCCACTTAGATGTGGCAGACTTCTTTGAGCACCCTGATGAAAAAATAGACCACTTGATTGGTAATGGATCTGTGGTTAAATAAGATTGAGTAGTTTGATTTTATTTTATTTTACTTATTCGTATTAGTTAGTGAATAAATATCATGTAATTATCATAGTTTATATGAGTAGTAGTTTTAATTAGTATGTCGAATTAGTATAATATGTCATTGAATGAAATTTGAGAATAGTCAAAATTCATAATCAATATTAATTGTTTATGTTAAGAGTCGAAAACTTTGCAAACGAAAAAAAATGAAAACTTTGCAAACGAAAGAAAACTTTGCAAACGAAAAAAAAACTTGCAGACGAAAAAGAATTTTTTTTTTATTACAAATGAAAACTTTGCAAATGTGAAAAAACTTGCAAACGAAAAAAAAATTATAATGTTTGAGTATCAGCTGCAAACGAAAACTTGCAAAAAAAAAAATTGCAAACGAAAAGGTGTCTTACAGACTGGCGTGAAACTATTTGCAAAAGCATTTCAACAAGTTAGGATTGATTTTAAATCAACTGACACTATTCGAAGTTTTTATTAAAATGCAATATTTGTTTTCTAATTAAGTTGTTCAATCAAAGATTGTGTCTTACGAAGAATTATCATCACACTTATTGAATAAGTCATTATTGAGTTATTGACTTCACTTTGTTTCTTTTTCTTTATCTCTGAAAATACTAATATTTATTTATATATTTCTTTATGTATGTCAAGCCATGGGAAGAAAATATGGATATTCCACAAAGTAAACTTGGATCAAAGTTCAATTGTGAAAATATTTGCTTAGTTGATTCATGTACGACACATACAATATTCAAAGAAAAGAAATATTTCTCTCATTTAAGTATGTGTAAGGCAGATGTTACTAAAATTTCTGGTAGTACTAAATCAATTGAAGGTTCTGGAAGAGATATTATAATTCTGTCTAAGGAAACAATACTTATCATAGAGAATGCAATGTTCTCCTCCAAGTCCAAGAGGAACTTGTTGAGTTTTAAAGATATCCGTCGAAATGGATATCATGTTGAGACAATAAATGAGAATAATCTTGAATATCTCATCATTATCAAGAATGTCTCTGGCCAAAAGAGGGTTATTGAGAAGTTCCCATTTTTATCTTGTGGCCTGTATTGGACAAGAATTAGTACAATTGAGGCACATTCTATTGTAAACCAAAAGGTTACTGATTCCAATATTTTTGTACTTTGGCATGATCGATTGGGACATCTTGGATTAATTATGATGAGACGAATTATAAAAAACTCAAATAGGCATCCATTAAAGAATTTAAAGATTCTTTTAAATAATGAATTTTCTTGCTCTTCTTGTTATCAAGGCAAGTTAATTATTAGACCATCACCAACAAAGGTTGGGATTGAGTCCCCTGCGTTTTTAGAATGTATACAAGGGTACATTTGTGGACCTATTCATCTACCTAATGGGTCGTTTAGATATTTTGTGGTCTTAATAGATGCATCCTCTAGATGGTCTCATGTGTGCCTATTATCATCTCACAACCTCGCATTTGCAAAATTAATGGCACAAATAATTCGATTACGGGCGCAATTCCCCTGTAATCCAATTAAGTCTATTAGACTTGATAATATTGCTGAGTTTTCATCCCAAGCATTTAATGATTATTGTTTATCAATTGGGATAAAAGTGGAACATCCAGTAGCTCATGTTCAAACTCAAAATGGCCTTGCAAAGTCTTTAATTAAACGTCTGTAATTGATAGCAACATTGTTACTCATGAAAACGAGGCTGCCCATTTCTGTTTGGGGTCATGCCATTTTGCATGCAGCACTGCTAGTTCGTCTCCGACAAATAAATTATCATAAATATTCCCCGTTGAAATTAGTTTTGGGTCATGAACCTAATATATCTCATTTAAGAATTTTTGGATGCGCAGTATATGTGCCTGTAGCACCACCATATCGCACCAAAATGGGTCCCCAAAGAAGCTTAGGAATATATGTTGGGTTTCAATTACCCTCCATTATTCGTTATCTTGAAACATTAACCGTGGATCTATTCACTGCTCGATTTGCAGATTGTCGATGCGATGAGACACTTTTCCCAAAATTAAGGGGAGAAATTGGTGAAACCTCACGGAAAATTTTGTGAAAAAATCCATCATTATCTCATCTTGATCCACGTACCTCTATTTGTGAAAAAGAGGTGCAAAAGATTATACATTTGCAAAGAATAGCAAATCAAATGCCAGACGCATTTACGGATTTGAAAAGGATAACAAAATCACATATACCTGCAGAGAATGTTCAAATCCGAATTGATGTCCCTATTGGACAATCTTCTAGTGTCATAGCTAATGAGTCAAAAGCACGCCTAAAACGTGGCAGACCATTGGGTTCTAAGGATTGAAATCCTAGAAAAAAGAAAATAAATTATCAAAATGACACTACGAAAGAGTCTCATGAAGAAATCCACGATTTAATAAATTCTGAGATTCATGAGGAAACCACTGAACCCGAGACTCAAGAAACAAAGGACCTATCAATAAATCCAATCGATATTGAGACAAATTTGAATCGAGTGGATTTAGTGGCAGATTATGTCTTCGTATATGGTGTTGCACATAACATTATGCAAGATAGTGAGGATCTTGAACCTTAATCTGTTGGAGAATGTCGACAAAGACGTGATTGGTCAAAATGACAAGAAGCAATCCAATCAGAGTTGAATTCACTTGCGAAACATGAAGTTTTTGGGTCTGTAGTCCAAACACCTAATGGTGTTAAGCCTGTTGTATATAAATGGGTCTTTGTACGCAAGAGGAATGAGAAAAATGAGGTACAAAGATATAAGGCAGGCCTTATTGCATAGGGATTTTCACAAATGCCTGGTACCGATTATGAAGAGACATATTCACCCGTTATGGATGCTATAATGTTCTTCCACTTCCAATTAGATGTGTTAGACACAGTGTTATCTCATTAGTTTTGTTGTCCATGAAAAGCTTGACATGCATTTAATGGATGTGGTTACCGCCTACCTTTATGGCTCACTTGATAATGAGATATACATGAAAATTCCCGAGGGATTTAAAATGCCTAACGCACATAATTCAAAGTCCCGGGAAATATTTTCAATCAAATTGCAAAGATCTTTGTATGGTCTAAAGCAATCAGGACGTATGTGGTATAATTATCTTAGTGAGTACTTATTAAAGGAAGGTTATATAAATGATGCCATTTGTCCCTGTGTTTTTATAAAGAAAACAACATCGGAATTTATTGTACTTGCCATATATGTTGATGACATAAACCTTATTGGAACTCCTATAGAACTCCAAAAGGCAATTGCTTATTTAAAGAAAGAATTCGAGATGAAAGATCTCGGAAAGACAAAATTATGTCTTGGTTTGCAAATTGAACATTTGGCAAAAGGGGTTTTTGTTCATCAATCTACCTACATAGAAAATGTATTGAAACGGTTTTACATGGATGGAGTACATCCATTAAGTATTCCGATGGTTGTACGATCACTTGATGTGAATAAAGATCCATTCTGACCTCAAGAAAAGAATGAAGAGCTACTTGGTCCTGAAGTACCATATCTTAGAGTAATTGGTGCACTAATGTATCTTGCCAACACTACAAGGCCTGACATAATTTTTTCAGTTAATGTCTTAGAAAGACATAGCACTGCTCCTACAAGGAGACATTAGAATGGAATCAAACACATATTACGGTATCTAAAAGGAACTACCGATATGGGCTTATTTTATGGCAACAATTGCAGTCCCGATCTTGTTGGTTATGCCGATGCTGGGTAATTATCTGATCCACACAAGGCCCAATCTCAAACAGGTTATGTGTTTACCTGTGGAGGCACTGTCATATCTTGGCGATCGACTAAGCAATCAATCGTGGCTACTTCATCTAATCATGCTGAGATAATTTCTATTCATGAAGCAAGTCGAGAATGTGTGTGGTTGAGGTCTATAATACATCTTATTCGAGACAAATGTGGTTTGAAGTGTGATAAACTACCCACAATTTTGTATGAAGACAATGCAGCATACATAGCCCAATTGAAGGGAGGATTCATAAAAGGAGATAGGACAAAGCATATTTCACCAAAGTTATTTTTCACACATGATCTTCAAAAAGAATGGTGATACCAATGTGCAACAAATTCGTTCAAGTGATAATATGGCTGATTTGTTCATAAAATCTCTACCAACGTCAACCTTCAAGAAGCTAGTGTACAAGATCGGGATGCGAAGGCTCAAGGATGTGAATTGATGCTCTCATCAGGGGGAGTTAATGCGTGTTGCACTCTTTTTTCCTTACAAGGTTTTGTTCCACTGGGTTTTCCTTACAAGGTTTTTAACGAGGCAACCAAAAGGAGCATTTCTAAACATGTGTACTCTTTTTCCTTTTCTAGAATTTTTTTTCCCATTGGGTTTTATTTTAATTAAGGTTTTAACGAGGAACATTATTTGTTGAATAGACACTCAAGGGGGGAGTGTTATAAATAGAATTCTATTTAGAGTGAATGTATATCGTTTAGAGAGTTTTAATTTGTGGCTAACTCATTTTTCCCTATAAATAGAGGGCTCTTACCCCCACTGTAAATCATCCCAAAATTCAATAACAATTTCCTCTCTCTTTCTCTGCCATATTTTTCTTGTTCTTTTATTGTTTCATAACAGTTGTTATTTTGTTGTTATAGTTGGACAAGTTAGAACAGGACAAGTGTAATTAGTATTTTATTTTTCTATTCTTTTATTCATTACTCAATTGTATATATATGTACATGTACAAACGGTTGAATCAATACAGAGAAAATTTTCTAGTTCTTCAGTCCATCATTTACAATTCTACAGAATTTCATCTTCAATTTCTTACATGGTATATGAGCTTTAAGCTCGATCCAACAGTGATTATCCACCATAAAATTTATTCTTCAGCTCCCAGTGAAGAAAAATGGATGTTTCTGATGAAACCACAGTTACAGAAACCAACAACACTACTAAGGCAGTCACGACATTAATCATCCCTATTACCTTAATAACTCTTATTTACCCGGTATGACTCTAGTCAACACTGTGTTTGATGGAAGAGATTATCCAGGATGGAAGAGATCTATTATTCTATCTTTGTCAGCCAAGAAGAAACTTGGATTCATCAATGGAGCTTACAAGTCTCCTGATCTAAACTCTGTTGAATACGAGCAGTGAAGTTGTGTCAATGACAAAGTAACATCTTGGATTCTAAATGCACTGTCAAAAGACATTGCTGCCAGTGTCATATATTCAAAGATAGCTAAGGAACTCTGGGATAGTTTGGAGCAGAGATTTGGCAAATCAAATGGTGCCAAACTTTATCACCTGCAAAAGGAGTTATGAGGTTTAGTACAAGGTAACAGTGACATTGTTGGATACTTCACTAAACTTAAGTGATTGTGGAATGAATTAGATGCACTAAATGTAATCGTATCTTGTTCATGTGTCTGTGTGTGTGAGGGAAAAGCAAAGTTAACTAAGTCTTTGGAGGATCAAAGGTTGATTCAGTTTTTTATGGGGTTGAATGATGTATATGCACAAGTTAGAGGAAACATCCTTATGATGAGCCCTTTGCCTAGTATGGATATTGCATACTCACTCCTTTTTCAGGATGAAAATCAAAGGAAAATATATGCAAATGCACACATCAGCTCATATTCTTCCTCTTTCATGGTTGCTGGACAAGGAAAACAACCAAATGCATAGATTTTAGCTGACTTTGCAGCTTTCATGGCAGCAGGACAAGGAAGGAATAATCATAAATTCAGAAATCAGACTCCAAGAGGGACAGTAACTGCTCAAAGGTTCAACAATTTAGCTCAAAACGTTGCAAGGCCACATCAAGAGCTCAAAGGGAAGAAGAAATATAATCCTAATCTCTCTTGTACCTATTTCGGAAAGATAGGGCATACACAAGAGGAATGTTACAAACTAATTAGATTCCCAGATGACTTTGAGTTCACTAACCTAAAAAAATTTCAGAATTATGTCAAGGAAAATGTGGCAACAACACATGAGGACGAAATTGCAACAGGACAGAATAATGAGAACAGCAGCAGCAATTTTGGCCAATAATTTAGCAAAGAACAAATTGCAGAAATGATGGAGATGTATAAGCAAGCAAAATCAGCACAAACCAGCACAAACAGGAAGCTCAGGAATTAATGCCAATGCAGTTGCTGGTATTATTCTTAAATACTCAGGATCAGTGTTCACTAGTTTGAAATCAGATACTTGGATAATTGATTCTGGAGCATCAGATTATATGTGCTTTGATCCTAATTCTTTCTTGTTTCTAATTTCACTCCCTGTACCTTTGAACATCAGTTTACCTATTTCTTTCAAGGTAAGTGTTACTCATTTAGGGAATATCTCCATTCTGCCAGGTCATGTCTTAACTAATGTGCTTCATGTTCTAGATTTTGAATACAATTTACTATCTATTCATAAGTTCTGTGTTCACTTCAAGTATGATGTCCTACTTACATCTAGTGGGTGTCTGTTGCAGGGCTTTTCAATGAGGAGTCCTCAAGTTTTTGGTGAAGTTAGAGAAGGTCTCTACTTGTTAGAACCCACTAGTTTTAAGTCTAGAAGTATGCCTAATAATGATTTAATTCCATTTCCAAAAGTAAGAAATTCCATTTCAAAGTGTGTTTTAGTTTCCAAACCAGTTCATGTTAATGTGATACCTGATGTAAAGCTTTAACATGTAAGGTTGGGTCATGTTCTAATTTCAGCAATGAAACATATACATTTCCTTCATTGTGGTTCTAATTCTGATTTTATTTGTGATATTTGTACTAAGGCTAAACAGACTAAGAAACCATTTTCCATCAGTAGTATAAAGTCCAAGCATGTTTTTGATCTTATACATGTTGACACTTGGGGCCCTTACAAATCCAGCACTTATAATGGTTTCAAATATTTCCTCACTATTGTCGATGACTACAGTAGAGAAACCTGGACATTCTTATTGAGTGCTAAAATTAATATTATTCCTATGCTTAAAAATTTCATCTATGGTAGAAAGACAATTCAATATAAGGGTTAAGATGATAAGATCTGACAATGCTTTGGAATTGGGAAAGGGGACACAAGAATCAGCTTTCCTTGCTTCAGAAGGGATCATACATCAGTTATCTTGTGTTGGTAGTCCTCAACAAATGGAATTGTTGAGAGGAAGCACAAACATATTCTAGAGGTAGCAAGGGGATTAATATTTCAATCCAGGCTACCTATATCATATTGGGGAGAGTCTATTCTAACTGCAACACATATCATAAATAGACTTCCCTCTAGAGTACTGAAAGGTAAGACTCCATTTGAGGTTCTTTTTCAACAAAAACCTCAATATGAACATTTGAGGAATTTTGGGTGCCTATGCTATGCGTCTACCTTGACACAAGGAAGAAGAAAGTTTGACGAAAGAGCAACATCATGTGTGTCAATTGGATATCCTTTGAATAAAAAAGGATACAAACTATTGGAACTGGAAACTAAGAGGATCTTTATTTCCAGAGATGTCAAGTTCTTTGAATCACATTTTCCCTTTGCCAAAGTTAATCCTACCAACAATCCTATCGTTTCAAATTCCCCTCTTTCTTAGATTCCACCTACCTTCCACCTATACAAACAGATACATCAAGTTCAGCAGGTATGGGTTATCCCAGTTCAAGCTCTCTACCATCACCCTCTCTTCAACTTACTTCATATGCTCCCTACACCACATATACCTCTCATGAGCCTGTTTCTCCTGTTCCCTACTCAACCTCTCCAAACAACCTAGTCAATTCCCTTGTTTATGCACCTAGAGAAGCTGCTCCACTAAGGAAGTCTGGTAGAATCACACAACAGCCAGTCTATCTTAAGGAGGTGCAATAGCATTATGTTTACTTATTTGGACAAGGCATATTTTTCTCACCTAAGTAGGCCTAGTGCTTATTTATTTTCATATCTAACCATCAATAATCAACACCTCATGTTCTTATCTACATTAAGTGAGCCTAGTAGTTATGCACAAGCCTCTCAACGTCCAGGTTGGACAAAAGCCATGGAATCAGAAATTCAAGCCATACAAGACAATCACACTTGGGAAGTGGTTGAGTTTCCTAAAGGGAAGAAATACCTTGCAAGTGGGTTTATAAGGTGAAGCATTTATCTTATGGAACCATTGAAAGACTAAAGGCAAGGTTTTTAGTAAGGGGGATATCCAAAGAGAAGGAATAGACTATAGTGAAACATTTTCACCAGTAGTCAAAATGACAACTATAAGATGTCTTCTTACAATTTATCAAAAAGAGGTTGGAATGTGTCTCAATTAGATGTAAATAATATTTTTCTACATGGTGACCTACAAGAGGAAGTGTACATGAATATCTCAGCAGGACTGACACCACATACACATGTTTGCCTTTTGAGAAAGTCTCTATACGGTTTAAAGCAAGCTTCCCCGCAGTGTATGCTCGCTTGCATGGGCATTAAGTTTCAAAAGTTATTCATCATCGTTAAATGATTATTCTCTGTTTTTCAAGAAAACAGGAGGTCTGGTCTCTATTCTAGCTGTTTATGTCGATGATATACTATTGACAGCGGATGATTTACAAGAAATTCAAAACATCAAAGAGTTCCTCAACTCAGAATTCAAGTTTAAAAACCTAGGAGACATACATTATTTTCTTGGACTCGAAATTTTGCGAGAAAATAATGGTTCTATTGCCAGTCAACAAAAGTTTACCTTGGATACGCTCAACGAGTTTGATGTATCTTACTTGCCTCGTGCAACTTCCCCTCTAGATCAATGTTGTAAAATTCAAGCAGAAGATGGACCTCTCATGGACAATCCTACTCTTTATCGACACTTGGTTGGGAAGCTGAATTACCTTACCAACACACGCCCAGATCTCTCTTTTGATGTTCTCACTTTGAGTCAATATATGCAACGCCCTTGCTTGTCCCATTTCTTTGCAGCATTAAGGGTACTGAAATACTTGAGTGCTAATCCTGGCCAAGGAATTTTGCTATCTTCTAAACTAGACTTTTCCCTACTTGATTTTTGTGACGCTGACTGGGCTTCTTGAAAAGATACTCAGAGATCGGTAAGTGATTTCTTCATTACTTTGGGAGGTTCTCCGATTTCTTGGAAATCAAAGAAACAAGTCTCCATCTCTCTTTCTTCTACCAAAGAAGAGTACCGTTCCATAAGGCGAGTGACTATCGAGCTAACCTGGCTTGTACGCCTTTTTGACGACCTCTCTACCCCCTTACTCTTCCAATTCCTCTTCACTCATGTAGCAAAGCAGACATCCATATTGCCCGTAATCTTGTTTTCCATGAACACACAAAGCATGCCGAGCTCGGCTGTCACTTTGTGCGTCAACAATTTCTTTACGGGCTAATTACCCTTTCATTTGTACCATCCAAAGATTAGTTGGTTGATTTGTTTACCAAACCTCTTTCTGAGGTTTCTCGTAAAGGGATTCTCAGCAAGTTGGGGGTCACAACGCTCCCCTCCAACTTGATGGGGATATTAGAAATATGAAACCCCAGCTTAATTTGGTCATAAATGGAAATATCAGGTATGAATAGAAGAGAGGAGAAAGGGAAGATGAAGACCGACCAGACTAGACTTATCTTTGATATAACCTAGGATCTATGTCGGATATCTTATTATTTGAAGATGGATCACAGCCACATGTCAAATGCATTATGGATTAAATTTGCAACCTTGATTTGTTTTAATGCTAGAAGCTACCCTCCTCATGTGAATAGCATGTTAGGAAATCTTAGTTGTTAGGATAAAATTTTGCTGTTTTTTTGTTGTTATAGTTGGACAAGTTAGAATAGGAAAAGTGTAATTAGTATTTTTTTTTATTCAATACTCAATTGTATATATATACATGTACAAGCAGTTGAATCAATACAGAGAAAATTTTCCAATTCTTTAGTCTATCATTTACAGTGCTGCAGAATTTCATCTTCAATTTCTTACAGAGGGATCAATTATTCAACAAGAAGCTGTATCTCTATTTTTCTTTAACAGAACAGACTAAGAGTATGTTTGGTATGAAGATTTTTCAATTTTTTCATGTTTGGTTGGTTTAAATATTTTGGAAAACATTTTCCTTAAGAACTCATTTTCCTCCAATTGGAAGAAAATGTTTTCCTTATCAAGAGAAGGGAAAATATTTTCTAAAATTACTTATCACCCTTCCCAGTCATATTCTCCACCCTCAACAACCACCCCACCCCTCCAAAAAAGGCTTTTTTTTTTTTTTTTAAAAAATCAGTTTTTTTTCAGCACCCACCTACGACCTCCACCCCCACCACCGCGAAAATATTTTTTTTTTTACTTTTTTTGTGTAATTTCAAATTTCTATTTTTTTGTTTTCAATATCCC
>ML436643.1:2193-19459 GCA_005239525.1 Nicotiana knightiana | reverse complement strand
CCCCCCCCCCCACCCCACCCCCGGGAAAAAAAATATTTGCTTTATATATTTTCAGTTTTAGTTTTTTCATCTTTCGGTTTGTAGGTTTGAAATTTTACATGTTCCAAAGTTATGAGTTCAGAGATTTATGTGAAAGTTTTCGGGTTTAGAAATTACAAAGTTTACGGGCTCAAAATTTCACGGTTTCGAAAATTTAACGGTTCGGAAGTTTATGAAATTTGTGGGTTCAGAAGGTTGTTGGTTCAAAAGTTTATGGCTTCATGTTTATTGTATCAAAATTATTTATGAATACTCTTGAGAAGTTATTTTCCTTAATTTGCGTCAAACACCGAAAAATGAATGAAATATTTTCCAAGGAAAACATTTTCCGTTATACCAAATACTCCCTAAAAGTTTTCATCACCCAATGCCTAACGTAAAAGATTAGATTTTTTTTAAAATTGAAAAAGATGCTCATAATCTTAACAAAGATTTATTACATCCTTGATAGTTATGTATAAAATGAAATCTCCACGATTTGTTTGAACTAATCAGAGACATTGACACATATATTCTTTTTCACGTGAAACTAGTCATAATCCTCTTAGAAAGCCACAACCTCTATGCAAACGAAGCAGAGTTCTCCGTTTGTCTTTGTTTTATTTGTTGAAAATGTTGGATTTTCAAGTGTTTAAACTAAGCTTGAAGAGATTTCTTATTTGTTTTGTAAGCTAATCGAGAATCAGAAATTAATGCTACATACACCCTAAAATTGAGTTATTTCATTGAATTAGAATTTGCCAAAGTACGTGTGTGGAAGTTTGTCTATTTATTGCAGACGAAACTTTCAAAAGGATAGAGCACAACTGACAGAGAGTGGTAATCGCGGCTAGGACTGTAGTTTTAGAGTATCTACATCAACTAGAAATTTTGATGTTTCTTCTTGATCCTTTATACTTTGTGAGAATGCAAACCCAGCCAGTGACGGAGTTAGGATTTTTATTAAGGGGAGTCAAAATATAAAGAAACAAACTTACCAAGAAGTCAAGAGGTGTCATTTTCCGACAAAGGAGCGTCACCCCTATACGACAAGCAAGAAAACAGCTGAAGAAAAGAAAAGAAAAGTACGAATTATAGTAATGACAAGCAAGAATCACTAAAATATTACTAGTGAATAACTTAGCTGAAGAAATGTTAAAGAATTCACCACGTAAATCAAGAAAAATACATGACAGATCCCAATAATACTATAATTTAAGGAAACCAAAGTATACATGGTGCAAACTTGCACGTTTGCGTCGAATTCAACTAGTAGCTGTTATAATACAATGAATCAATAATTCAACTAGTAGCTGTTATAAAAACAGCTGCTGTTAGCTAACAGTGTTATTAACTTGAAGCCGCAATTCTAAGTACCAAAATCTTAATTTCATTATATCTCAGTACTCCTCGCTACAACAAAAAATGGATCTTCCCTGGTATTCGCTTCTAATTCCTCTGCTTGTTTTCATTTTCTTCCTTCATCAGTTGTTCTTTACTACTTCAAACACAGGCCAAAGTAAGTTACCACCATCTCCAAAAGGGCTACCAATCATTGGAAATTTGCATCAACTCGGGTCGCATCCTCATCGTTCTCTCCATAAACTATCAGAAAAACATGGTTTAGTGATGCTACTTCACTTTGGCAGTAAGCCATTGGTTGTTGCTTCCTCTGTTGATGCTGCTCGTGATATCATGAGAACCCACGACCTCGTCTGGTCAAGCAGACCTAAATCCAGCATCGCTGATAGACTATTTTATGGCTCCAAGGATGTGGCCTTTAGTCCCTATGGAGAATATTGGAGGCAAGTAAGAAGTATTACTGTGCTTCACCTTCTCAGAAATAAAAGAGTCCCAATCTTACTGTAATGTCAGAGAAGAAGAAACTACGACCATGATTGTAAAAATCAGGCAAAGATGTGATTCTTCGAGTTCAGTGATAGATTTGAGAGATATTTTTTGTTCTCTGACTAATAACATAATTAGCAGAGTAGCCGTAGGAAGGAAATATAATGAAGGGGAAAGTGGGATGAATGCTAAGGCCACGCTCGACCAACTTGTTGAACTTTTAGGTGTTTTTAACATTGGAGATTATATCCCATGGCTTGAATGGCTCAATAAAATCAATGGCCTGGACATCAGAGTAGAGAAAGTAGCTAAAGAGTTGGACGCGTTTTTAGAGATGGTGATTGAAGAACACATGATTAGGAACAAGAAAGAAGAATACCACGCGAGTGAAGCTAAAGACTTGGTGGACGTTTTCTTGAAACTCAGAATGGAAAGGAAACAGGGTTTCCTCTTCAAAGGGATTCAATGAAAGCTATCCTCTTGGTAAGCATCTCGTACTTCCACATAGCTAGTAATCTATGCATTATTTAATTCAACATAACGATTTATCACCCTTTAGTGACAGATATGTGTATTAAATTTTGTAAGAGTATGTGTAAACTAATTACTATCGCAAAATCAATTCGGGAAGAAAATGGTGGCGAGAGTACACCAAGTACTTTTTTTCATTCATCATCCACCCATGGTTAGTACTAACTTACAAGGTCGGTTTTTTTTAATTGGCTGTTTCTGGCTAATGCATAGGACGTGTTTGCTGCGGGTACGGATACAACATATACAGCTCTAGAGTGGACAGTGACTGAGCTTTTGAGGCATCCAAGAGCCATGAAAGTATAACAAAATGAAGTGCGAGAACTAGCCCAAGGGAAATCAGAGATAACAGAGGATGACTTAGGAAATATGCAGTACCTGAAAGCAGTGATCAAGGAAAGTCTCAGACTTCATCCACCGTTTCCGCTACTACTTCCTCGAGAATCAACGGAAGAGATCCGTTGTCGTGGGATGATCCAGAGGAGTACCGACCAGAGAGGTTCTTGAATAGTAATATTGATGTCAAAGGATTAAATTTTGAGTTGATTCCCTTTGGAGCAGGCAGAAGGGGCTGCCCAGGAATTGCTTTTGCAAATGTAGTAAATGAGCTAGCAATAGCAAGGCTTGTGCACAAGTTCAATTTTGCATTACCAGAAGGGTTAAGAGAGGAGGATTTGGATATGACTGAAAATACTAGCCTCACTGTCCGTACCAAATCACCTTTGCTAGCCGTGGCTACTCCGTCCTCTAGTTACGACTTCTTTTCTCCAATTTTTACAACCTAGATTATTATAGCTCCAACCAATATTGCTACTGGCTACTACGGTAATAATTTCGGAACCTGTAATAAATGTAGTGTTCGACTTCCTTTTTGGGTGCTTTTACATCTGATTTATTTTCTCATATGTAAGACTTATTAATCAGCCGTCCTGCCATTCCATTTCCTACACCTTACTAGAATTTCTCTATGTAAATGGGTGTGTACTCTTGCACTAGATATTGAATGTTCACTGTAATTCTACTAAGGATGACAAACGAAGTGGTGCGGTTGCTGCGCAAATCAGTATAAACCCGCAAGGATTGCAACATGCCCCGCCCCCGCTCCGAATAGCATTTTCACCCGTCCCACGCCTACACCCGCATCCACCCGCCCTGCCCTGCCCCGCCTCGCATAAGGTTTTTTTCTTCATTTTGTTTTTTTTTTTCTTTTGAGATTTTGGATGAAATTTTCAGTTTAATAAAAATAAATGCAAGATCTTTTGTTGATCATGTACTGAATTCGTCAATTAGAAAAAAATAAATTTTTGTTGCTCATTGTAAACATTTTCCCCTTTCCCCAAACATTTTTCTGTTAACTTGTATTAACAGAACTAGTTGTTTTTTTTATTTTAGGGCTATTAAAATCAAGAATCAAAAGCATTATTAGAACGGAAGCAAACCCACAAAATTAAACGGGTAAAACTTTTGTTATTGCCCTGCTGATGATTTAAAATCTTCTTAGGATTCTTTTCTGGACAAATGTGAACCCAACTAAGTCAGCGGAAGAATTATACAGTCAGATACTATGGATTGCTCAAATTTTTCTAAAACCCGTAACCTCTCCGCAATCATGTTGAGTTTAACAAAAAAATATTTTATAAGAATATTTTAACCCACCCGCACCCGCTCCATTGCCATCTCTAAATTCTACACACACATTTCTTCTATATACGTGGTATCTCAAAGCAGTGACCATGGAGAGCCTATTATATGGCCAAAAAAAACATGTACATACAAGCTAAGTCCTTATTAATGCTTGGGCACTTGGAAGAGACCCTGCTAGCTGTGGGAAAGTTGGAGTAAAAACGAAAATTTGTCACACCCAATTTACCCACTTCTTGTGTCGTGTGAGTGTCTGCTTCAACAATTGTATTATATTATATTATATTATATTACATACGGTACTATTTGATCGAGATAGGAATGTCACGTCGAATAGCTAGGACGTCGAGTCCGAAATCGAATCCACTTTTTAGATCGAGGTCGACATCAATCGAGGCCAGAAAGAGACAGACTCCGAATAACATCGGCATAACTTTATAACGGAAAGGGCGAGATATCAGCGATTGGTCGAGGATCGTGGCGTGAATCTCGGAACTGATCAATATATGGCGGTTAATCAGTTGTTAATATGATTTCCTACTATAATTAGAAGTGTACCTTAATTAGGACTCCTCTATTATATAAAGAGGAACTCCATTCAATTGTAATCATCATTTTTCATTGAGGAAAATATATACAATCATTTCTTTCTTGCTTGCTACTTTACTTAATGTTCATCTGAGTTGCTTTATTCTTCATTGTTCATACTACATCACCTCGAGGTTACTTTGGTTCGAGGTCGAGCCTTAGCTTATATACTGGTTTGATTTATTTTATAGTCTAATGTGTCTATTTGTTTTCTCGTTTATCAATTGGTATTGGACGAAATCACATATTCTTAAAACCACAATATAAACTTAATTGTTATCCAAATTTTATGGTAAGCAGTTTGGCGCCCACCGTGCGGCTAAGGATAATAGTAATTATTCAGTACTGATTCCGATAACACATAATATTTTACGCTTGTTCTTGTCAAGTATCTTTGCTTTCAGGGTAAACATGTCAAACTCACAAAACGCACCCACACATGGTGACAATGGCCTCGGATTTCACAGGGAGAAGACAATATAATTGCACCAGGGGTCGAGGTGCCACAAGCTGATCTCGGGGAAGCACCGGTTTCCAACCCAGTCAATGTTAGTTCACACGTTGCTTTAAATGTAGACCTGGGCGCGGACCCCGAAGGGAGTATACGCAGAGAAGGCCGATCTGGTGGCCAAGGTGCACAGGGCAGAGGAGATGGAGGAGTTAGTTCTCCATGTAATATTCGAAATGTCACAGATTCAGCAAGCTGCTATTGCACAGCTACAAAATCGACATAGAACTCCGAGTGGGGTCGAACCAGAAGCCACCCGTGGTGCCGAGCCAGTACCAGAAAGGCCGAGTAAAAATGAATCGGGGACTGATCCTGCAATAATGAAAATGCTCGAGGAGCTCACCAAAAGAATCGAGTCGGGAGAAAAGAAAATTGAAGCTAATGATAAGAAAGTGGAGACATACAACTCCCGAGTTGATCAGATACTGGGGGCACCGCCAATTTTGAAAGGGATGGATTGGAAAAAATTTGTAAAGAATTCGTTTCCCCCAAGTGCAGCTCCAAAGCCCATTCCAAAAAAGTTTCGTATGCCGGACATACCTAAGTACAATGGAACCACCGATCTCAACGAGCATGTCACCTCCTATACATGCTCCATCAAAGGTAATGATTTGGAAGACGATGAGATCGAATCTGTTTTATTGAGAAGTTCAGAGAGACATTATCGAAGGGGGAAATGATTTGGTACCACAACCTACTGCCAAATTTCATTGAATCATTTGCCATGTTAGCAGACTCTTTCGTAAAAGCGCATTCCGGGGTCATAAAGGTTGCGACAAGGAAATCAGACCTTTTCAACATAAGACAAAGGCATAATGAAATGCGGAGGAAGTTCGTATCCCGATTTCAAATGGAACGCATGGAGTTTCCACCGGTCACAGATGATTTGGCCGATCAAGCTTTCACTCATGGATTGAATGAACGAAGTTCGATAGCATCACGTCAACTGAAGAAATTTTGATTGAATATCCGGCTATCACTTGGGCCGATGTACACAATCGGTACTAATCGAAAATCAGGATCGAGGATGACCAATTAGAGGCTCCTTCCGGTTCAGTGCATCCAAACATGTCCGAAGCTAAAAATCATAGGGACGTCGACAGGGAGCCACGGTCGAACAAAGACCGATATCAACCGTACATCGCAGATCGCAGGAACAGTGGCCAGGACACAATTCCGCCCGGAACCATCAAAGAAGTGATCGAGGACAGAATTCTCAGGGACTTATGAGAAAAAGTGGTTTCGATAAGTATGCCTATCCCACAGAGGAACCTCGATTTTTGGAATATAATTTTAGTGTCGATGCATCAGGCATTGTATCGGCAATTGGAAAAATCAAAGATACTAGATGGCCTAGCCCCATACAGACCGATCCTTCCCAAAGAAACCCCAATTTGATGTGTAAATATCATGGAACGCACGGTCACAGTACCGAGGGTTGCAGGCAATTAAGAGAGGAGGTATCCCGTTTATTCAATGAGGGCCACCTTCGCGATTTCCTAAGTGATCGAGCCAAGAATCATTTCAGAGAAAGGGACGCCAACAGGAAAAATGAACAAGAGGAGCCGCAACATGTAATCCATATGATCGTCGGCGGGGTCGATATTTCACAAGGGCCCGTGTTCAAATGCACTAAGGTATCAATTACTAGGGAAAAACGGACCCGAGATTATGTGCCAGAAGGCACCGTATCATTCAACGACGAAGAAGCATAAGGAATTTCTCAACCCCACTACGATGCTCTGGTAATTTCTATATTATTGAATAAAGTTCAAGTTAAGCGTGTTTTAGTGGATCCAGATAGCTCGGCAAATATCATCCGATCAAGGGTTGTGGAGTAGCTCGACCTACAAGATCAAATCGTGCTCGCAGCTCGGGTCGAACGGTTTCAATATGGCCTGTGAAACAAATAAAAGAGAGATCATCCTACCGGTGAACGTGGCTGGAACTATCCAAGATACCAAGTTCCACGTAATCGAGGGCGACATGAGGTACATTGACCTACTCGGGAGGCCTTAGATTCACAACATGAGGGCAGTCCCTTCGACTCTCCACCAAATGATGAAATTCCCAATGACGGACGAGGTAAAGCCAGTGTACGGGGAGCAGCATATTGAAAAAGAAATGTTTGCGGTCGATGAGGTAATACCGATATCGACGCTATCAACATTGAAAGGATCGAACATCAAAGGGAAATAGGAAGCCGAATAGCAATCACAACCACCAGCCTCGACTGAATCGAGGAATCAGGAAATAGAGGGAGAAGAAGATGAAGATTTTTTGAGCCCTCGGACCTTTGTTGTTCCTGAAGAATTCGACGCCACCAAATAAACGGTCGAAAAACTGGAACAGGTTATATTGATCGAGTAACTGCCCGAGCAAAAGTTCTACCTGGGGACGGGGTTAACTCTCGAACTCAGGAAAAAGCTTATTAAATTCCTTATCGATAACATAGATTGTTTTGCTTCCTCCCATTTAGACATGATAGGGATCCCACCAGAGATAATCAATTGAGCCTGGACCCAAAGTTCAGGCAAGTGAAGCAAAAGAGAGGCCCTAGTTCGAGGTACGATATCGAATATCAACCCCGAACGGCCATCAAGTCTCAAATTTTAGCAGACTTCATGGATGATTTCACGCCAACCCTCGTACCCGAAGTCGAAAAGGAACTTTTGTTAAAATTGGGTACATCATCGGGGGTATGGACCCTTTTCACAGACGGCGCTTCACATGTGAAGGGGTCCTGTGTAGCCATCATTTTTAAGACGCCCACGGGCGATACTATTAGACAATCCATCAAAACTTCTAAGTTGACTAACAATGAGGCCGAGTACAAGGCTATGATTACAGGTCTCGAACTAGCTAAAATCTTGGGAGTGGAAGTCATCGAAGCCAAATGTGATTCTCTGCTGGTAGTAAACCAAGTAAACAAAACTTTCGAGGTTCGAGAGGGTAGAATGCAAAGGTATTTGGACAAGCTGCAGGTGACTTTACACCATTTTAAAGAATTGACTTTGCAGCATGTATCTCGAGAGCAGAACAGTGAAGTCGATGCCCTTGTAAATTTGGGATCATCAGTCGAGGACAACGAAATCGGCTCGGGCACTGTTGTTCAACTCTCAAAATCTGTAATCGAGGAAGGTCACGCTGAGATAAATACCACAAGCTTAACTTGGGACTGGAGGAATAAACATATCGAGTATTTGAAAAACGAAAAGCTCTCATCGGACCCTGAAGAATTGAGGGCTCTATGAACAAACGTTGCTCGATTCACATTAGTTAAAGATGGAACATTGTACATAAGGACGTTCGACGGACCATTAGCAGTATGTTTGGGACCAGGGAACACCGATTATGTCCAACGAGAAGTTCATGAAGGTACTTGTGGGAACCACTCCGGTGTCGAATCGCTAGTTCATAAAATCATTAGAGCAGGATATTATTGGGGTAGTATGGAAAAGGACACTAAGGAGTTTGTTCGAAAATGTGATAAGTGTCAAAGGTGCACACCAATGATCCCCTAACCCGGAGAACAACTTCATTCAGTCCTGTCCCCATGGCCATTTATGAAATGGGGTATGGATATCATCGGCCCTCTGTCATCGGCCCCAGGTAAAGCTAAATTCATTTTATTTATGACTGACTATTTCTCTAAATGGGTTGAAGCAAAAGCCTTCTAGAAAGTCAGAGAAAAAGAAGTTATAGACTTCATCTGGGATCACATCGTATGTCGATTCGAGATACTTGCCGATATTGTATGCGACAATGGAAAGCAATTCATTGGCAGCAAGGTAACGAAGTTTCTCGAAGATCAAAAAATAAAGAGAATCCTATCGACACCATATCATCCCAGCGGAAATGGGCAAGCCGAATCGATGAACAAAACCATCATTCAGAATCTGAAGAAAAGGTTGAACGACACCAAGGGAAAATGGAGAGAAATTCTACCCGAACTTCTTTGGGCATATCGAACGACGTCGAAGTCCAGTACGGGGGCAACACTGTTCTCCTTAGTATATGGCTTCGAAGCCTTGATTCCAGTCGAAGTCGGGGAACCCAGCGCCAGATTTTGATACACAACGGAAGAATCAAATTACGAGGCTATGAATAATAGCCTCGAACTATTAGATAAAAAATGAGAAGCCGCCCTCGTCAGAATGGCCGCGCAAAAATAACGAATCAAAAGGTATTATAATCGAAGGACCAACCTTCATCACTTCATAATCGAGGACTTGTTCCTGAGGAAAGTCACCATCAACACTCGAGACCCTAATGAAATAAAACTTGGCCCTAATTGGGAAGGACCCTATCAAGTCCTCGATATCGTCAGAAAGGGATCTTAGAAACTAGGGACGATAAACAGCGAGCAACTACCAAACAATTGGAACATCTCACTCCTCAAGCAATATTACTGTTAAGGTATGACCTTCTCCCTTTTCATTTACATTTTACGCTAACTTACTTTCAGGTGTTCGAGCAAAAATATTGGAGTTATCATCAAGCAAGAAGATATTAGGACCCTATAGCACGCGCTGCACTCTTTTTTCCTTCCCAAATGGGTTTTTCCAGCAGGGTTTTTAACGAGGCAACCATTTTTCGTGCTGACTTAGAAGATCCGAGGTATCCTTACATTCAACCTCGAATACTGGGGGGCATCACCCTCGGATGATTTAGTTTCAAGGAAAAATACTTCACGTCAGAAGGGCCTCAATAGGAAAACTTTGTACTGGTCCAAACGGTAGAATGAACCGTGTCCATATAGATTAGTCGAGACCTAATGGAAAAACATGTACGCATGTATGAACTATTCAAAGAAGTACTTTTCCTTATCAAATATCTAGTGCTTCAACAAAAAATTTCTACTTTACAAGTTCCATACTTGTGATTTTCTATGTAAAATGGCTCAAGGGCCGAAGTACAATTACACCTCGAACGATCGACCCCCTTCTCGGGGATTGCCGTTGAAAATCAACATGTTCGAATTATCTAAACTCGAAATCATAAGACCTCAAAGAGGCATACCTAGATTTATAGGCCAAGGCCATCATTCTCGGAGACTAACACTTCGAACAAGTCCTAGGTGTTATCGGGAAATAAGCCCAAGAGGCATACCCAAAGGCTACGGACAAATTAATGCGGCTTGGAGACATCTAAATCCCGCAATAAAAATAGGCCTTCAAATTCTTTGAAGACAGGTTAAAAAAGGCTACCCTCGGTAAAATAACCAAAGGGCTTCGATAATATCAGCCCTCAAAAAACCTTAAGAGGTATCAAATTGTTCAAAAACAAATTTGTGCCAAGGCAGAAAAGGTAAAGGTGTTTCGATCAATATCAAACCCTAAAAAAACTCAATGGGTAAAATATACATGCTAAGGCATAACAAAATTTTACAAAGTCTTTAAGTCGAAACAGGGAAAAAAACCATTCTTTTACGGCCATATCGGCCCGATTCAAAGAGCCTAAGGACCAATACACCTTAAGTTCGAGAACACGTTCTCACTCGATTCGAACTAAGGGTTCCACTATCTCGAGTTCGAATAAAAACCTACTCGACTACATATCGAGGATCTATTATTATTCAATACAAACCTAAGGGTTCTATTGCTTCGGGTTCAAGTTTTACTCGAACTTGACTATAAAAGCAGTATTATTATGACTTCGATCAAGCCACCCAAAACCAAAGTCTCAAACATATTGTTCAAGGCATAAAAGTGTGCTAAAATTTTACAAGGCACAAAGCAAGTTTGAAGACAAAATTTGAGCAGGAATTCAAAGGGAAAATTTCTTTATATATATGTTTGAACAAAAATATGTACAAAAGACCGACAAAGGTCTTACAAAAAAAGGAAAAACTAAAATCCTAACTATGCTCGGGGTTGACTTCTTCCTCGGGGGCAGCTTCTTCTTCGGGCCCCTCACCATTATCGGACCCGACTTGGCTGTCTTCACCATCATCGTCATCATCGGAGGAGGCAAGCAGCCTCGCATCAGCTTCAAGCACCTTTGCATGTGCTATCTCATCAGAGAGGTCAAAACCTCGAGCATGGATTTCCTCGAGGGTCTTCCTTCGAGATTGGTGCTTGGAAAGGTCGGCAGTCCACTGAAATCGGTCAAGGGACAACCTTAGTTGTGCTTGGACGGCCTCGGCATCGGCCAAATACATGGCCACCGATTTATCGGTCGTAGTCTTCGCCTTCTCGACTTCAGTTTGGGCCTTAGCAAGTTTGGCCTCAAGCTCCTCGATCCTTCTGGCCTGAGCCGAGCTCTTCTCCTTAGCACTCTGAAGTTTAACTTTGACCGATGAGAGTTGGGACAAAGCAGCTCTTTCTCTGCACCAAGGCAGTCCATGCCTTCTTTCCACCGGTGGCAGTCAGCTTTGACTTGATCGACTTTCCCCTGGAACAACTCGATCTTTTCAATTTTTTGCTGCAATTGAGACATCGAAATGTTAGCCTCCACCCTTGGATCAAGTCCGTATTTTTTAAAAAGGACAGTTACATTCTCGTTCAGCACGGCCTCCTCCTTACGAGCCTTGGCCAAATCTGCTCGAAAGTCCCTGAGCTCTTCATCATTTTGACCACAAAGGAGCTTGAGAGAATTTCTCTCCTCCGAAGTCTTCTGGAGCTCGGCCTCACACTGGCTCAGATCAATCTGAAACTTGGAAAAAGCCTATATGGAAAAAAAAAAGTTAGACTGAAGGAACGAAAAGGAAAAGAGAATTACAACAGTTAATACTTACTCGAGATAGAAGACGGTTGGCCTCTCCAAAAAGTGTGGACGCAGCGTTAAGGTCAGAGGAATCATCGACCCCAATAAAGCAATCCCGAAAGTGTTCCTCTTCACTAGGGACTCCGCCTATGTCGGGGGTCCTCATGGACTGAGCCTCTCTTATCGCTTCCTCAGAGTAAGCCGGCAAAGAAGGAGAATGATCTGTTTTTACTGCCCCGAGCGAGTCACTCGGGACGCTCTGATCTTCTCTCGGGGTGACATAATCGGCTCTCTCCGGTATGTTTGTGGGTGGTCGAGGAACAATCTCGACCTTAGGCGATTGAGGGTCCTCACCCGAACTTTTCTTGGAAGACTCCTCATCATGAGGCTTGATCTCAGAAATCACCTCTGGTTTTGAAGGTTTGGTGGCCTCGACAGTCTTCCTGGGTTGAGCCACCAACGCCAAGGCGTCACCTTCTTCTTCTTTTTCTCTCAAACTTTGGACCGAGCCCATAATGAGAGAAATGACCTTCCTTCTTGTCCTTCGAGTTTTGGGTTTGGGGTCCTCGGACAATGAGACCCCCTTCTTTTTCTTATCTTTCCTCAATTTCGGAATCGGGGACTTGGACTCTTCCTCACCGCTCGGGGGCCTCAAGATCGCATCCTTGTTCAGGCCTACACGAAACGAAACTTGGTGAGAAAAAGAAGTATAAGAAGTACCTTGGAAATAAGGAAGAAACACTCACCATGATTCTTTACCTCCCATTTTCCCTTTGCCAAGTCACACTAACAGCACTCGGCATAGAAGTCGATGCCAACTTCCGAACCCAATCCTCGAGGTCAGGAACCGCTCGAGGCATCCAAGCAATCACTGGATGACAAAGAAAAATGTTACATAAAGTAAAAAATGGGAATATGAAGACTAATGGGTAAGATGTTACTTACGCTCGGGGTTCCACTTCTCGGGGAACGACAGTTTTTCCTTTGGGATGAGGTCGCAGGTCCTCACCTGTACAAACCGACTCATCCAACCCTAGTCCTTGTCCTCATCGACACTCGAGAACAAACCTTGGTTGAGGCATTAGAGCTTGATCAACCCTCGAAAGAGTTGGAGCCGATATAATCGCATGAGATGGCTGAGAGTTAACGGCAGCCCCTCGACCTTGCTGGAAAAGAATTGGAGCATGATCACAATACTCCAGAAAGAGGGGTGAACTTGGCCGAAGGTGACCTGGTACCTCTTGCAGAAGTCTATGATAACTGGGTCAAGAGGACCCAACGTGAAGGGGTAAGTGTAAACACTTAGAAGCCCCTCCACATGGGTCGTAATACTCTCTTCAGGAGCGGGGATCTGTACCACGACCTCGGCCCCCCAGTTACAATCCCTTTTCACATCCTCGAGATATCCCGCTGTTATCGAATAGATATATCTCGACACGTGCTCACATCAGCCAGGGGCCGATGGAGGGTTCTCGACTTTGAAGTCGGATTATAAGACACATGGGCCGGGAACATACTCATGAGGGAGCGGTTTCACTGGCGTTTTGTCACCGGCCGTCCAGAAAGAAGAGGAAGAAGATTTCTCCTTTGTGGAACGAATTTGGAGGTTTTCGCCATTGATTTAAGTAGAAAGAGGCGGAAAGAGGTGAAACTTCGTGTTTTGAAGCTAACAAGGCTGACTCAACGAGTGATGAAAGATAAGGGATGGAGAGAGTTTAAAACTTAGAAGGATTGATGAGAATGGAAGTAAAAGCTTTGATTCAACAAAAAAGTCATAAATATAGAACTATGATGAAGGTTCGACGGCGCTAGTGGCCGACTGCCCACTGACGCGCATTAATGATTTAAGGAACTGTACCGACGGGACGTTTCGGTCACCTCCATCGCTTACGTCACGGAGATAACATCATTTTTTATCGAAGTCATGAGAAAATCGAGGCTCAAGCCCTTTCTTATCATTTTATTTTAAGAAACGAGGGGACTATCTGTATACGGTAGAAATTGGGGCTACCCGATCTTACTATTTGGTCGAGATAGGTATGTCACGTCGAAGAGCTAGGACGTCGAGTCCGAAATCGAAACCTCTTTGTAGATCGAGGTCGACATCAATCGAGGACAGAAAGAGACAAACTCCGAGTAACATCGGCATAGTTTTATAACGGAAAGGGCGAGATATACGCGATTGGTCGAGGATCGTGGTGTGAATCTTGGAGCGGATCAATCTATGGCGGTTAATCAGCTGTTAAGATTTCCTCCTATAATTAGAAGTGTACCTTAATTAGGACTCCTCTATTATATAAAGAGGAATTCCATCCATTTGTAATCATCATTGCTCACTAAGGAAAATATATACAATCATTTCTTTCTTGCTTGCTATTTTACTTACTGTTCATCTGAGTTGCTTTATTCTTCATTGTTCATACTACATCACCTCGAGGTTATTTTGGTTCGAGGTCGAGGCCGAGCTTATATGCTGATTTGATTTATTTTACAGTCTAATTTGTTTATTTGTTTTCTCGTTTATCAATTGGTATTAGACGAAATCACATATTCTTAAAACCACAATATAAATTTAATTGTTATTCAAATTTTAAGGTAAACATATATTATTATTATTATTATTATTATTATTATTATTATTATTAATAATAATTTTATTTAATTTTTTCTTGTCTACCAGCTTGCTTAGTGTTGACAATTGTATACTAGCACGATATTTGACTGCTTGTTTGACGTCTCTTATGCATAAAATTTTCCTACAGGAGCTTAAGACGACAACATGTAGGCAGAAGACTTCTCAGTAGAGGCCAAAAGGTTCGACTCTAATAATAATAATAATAATAAATATGGATAACGTTGATAAATACTTGACGACAAGACCACATTTTCTATTTCTTCCATATAAGTTTTATCCAAATTAATCACCAACTCCCACTCAGGTATTTAGTAATCCCTGAATCCAGGAAATTTTGAATATACTCCATAAGTTTACGCGTTGCTCATCAGTAGTAGGAGAGCTTGACGATGACTCTAAGAAGCCAGTGAGACCCCAAGTGGAACCGTTTTTTGTCACTCTGTCACAAGACTTAGTCTTCTTCCCTTGACTTTGGCAAACAGTGGAAAATTTTCACTAATTTCTTAAGTTGTCATTGAGCAAAGATCATAAAAACCAATTGCATGATATTCTGTCATTATTGAGAAAAATAGTACCAATTTCAGATATTATACAACAACAACATATATACCCAGTAAAATCTCACTAATAGGGTCTGTGGAGAGTAGAGTGTACGCAGACCTTATCCACACCCCGAAAAGCGTAGAGAGGTTGTTTCCGGGAGACTCACGGCTCAACAGGAGAGACAATAATATCAGAAAAGAAACAAAAGAAAAGGCATGTAGCAACAAAAGATGCCAGAAAGAAAATAATAACAACGAATAAGTGAAAGGACAATAACACAAAACTATGTAAAATAACAATGTGAACACAATATAGACCGCTAACAAACCTAAACAAAACTCTATCAGACTATCCGGTACAAAGAGGGAAGAACTCTCGACTACCCCCAAGCCTACCACCCTAATGTTCGACCTCCACATGTTCCTATCAAGAGTCATGTCCTCAAAAATCTGAAGTCGCGTCATGTCCTGCTTGATCACCTCGTCGCAATACTTCTTAAGCCGCCCTCTACCTCTTCTCGTACCTGCCAAAGTCAACTGCTCACACCTCCTAACTGGTGCATCTAGGATTCTCCTCCGCACGTGTCCGAACCATCTAAGTTGCGCTTCCCGCATTTTGTCGTCCATGGGAGCCATGCCCACCCTCTCCCAAATATCTTCATTCCTAATCTTATCCAGCTTAGTGTGCCCACACATCCATCTTAACATCCTCATTTCTGCTACTTTCATCTTCTGAATATGTGAATTCTTGACTGGCCAACACTCAGTTCCATATAGCATTGTCGGTCTAACCACCGCTCCATAGAACTTATCTTTGAATTTCGGTAACACATTCTTGTCACACAGGACTCCAGACGCTAACCTCCATTTCATCAACCCCACCCCACCCTACCCCAATACGGTGCGTAACATCCCGTCGATCTCCTCATCTCCCAGAATAATTGACCCTAAGTACTTAAAACTTTCTCTCATGAGGATGACCTGTGAGTCAAGTCCGACTTCCACATTTAATAAATACAAATGGGATATAGGCTAATAGACTAACTAATGAACTCGCGGAACCAATAAATGTGGCTTTTCATATTTTGGGACCAGATCCTATAGCTTGTGCATGAGTCCGTGATAAACGTATGGATGTTGGTTTTAACATAAAAAAATTGGTTTAACATAAAAAAATACTATTTGGGTAATGGAAACAAATTGGCATACAACGGCTTACAATTATTGCTGGGCAAGACATTGATCACCATTACTTGACTCAACAAATTCCCAATAATTTACTGCGCGCATTTTTAAGGAATAGTAGTACTATAGTAAGCTTTACACTTTAAATTGTGGCACTGTTGAAGTTCATTGTAAGGGCAAAGATTTGCCATTTGCGCAATCTGTAGGAGTTAGTGTCCCACAACTACAAGGACAAATGCTGCAGAGCGTGCTAAAGTATACAATCAGCTACGTGTGCCAACTCTCTCATCAATCATTGTGAATCAAAGATATTTGTGGAAAGAGAGGAGGAAGGTGCATAACCTGACCAAAATTGAGAAGTTGAAACATACGACGATATTTAAAAAATGCACACACACAAATCATGCCACTTCACTGTCTAGAAATAGCTGAATTATTCCTTAATGTACACTATATATAGTCTTCTTCTGAAATTCAGATTTGTATCTCCTTCTGTTCTTGGGTTTGAAACTAAGCACATAAACAATATGTTCAGCTCCAGAGTCATTGTCCTTCAATCCATTTTTGTCCTCTTTTTTAGCCCTTTCACTCATTTTCTTCCTTGTTTGGTGGCTCCTCATGACTAAAACTAAAACCAAAAATCTTCCCCCTTCTCCCCCAAAATTACCATTTACTGGTCACATGCACAAACTAGGCTTGTATCCTCATCACTCTCTACACAAGTTAGCTCAACAATATCTTAATGTTTCTTAAACCGGGAAGTGTGAATACTCTTGTTGTTTCTGTTGGTATTATGTGTTCAAAATCAAAAATTAGAAAACTGTTAGAAGAAACAGAAAATCTGTAAACGATAAGAAATATTCCGAGTCCACAATTTTCTTGTGTGTCCTTAAGGAATTTTAACCCCCTCACAAGTTGCCAAGGTAATGGATTAAATCCTCCCAGGATGAAACGGAATAAACCTTCCTGCAACAGTGGCAATACAAACTGCAGGATACCAACGAACTCAAAGAACAGAGCAAATCACACTTGACCCTTATGTTTATTTAAGAAAATAATAAT
>ML436642.1:122685-186492 GCA_005239525.1 Nicotiana knightiana | reverse complement strand
ATACCTCGGGTGCAATCTAAAGTGAACTGTATTGCAATCTAGCTAGCGTAACTTGAGAGAGTGCGTCTAGTAAATTATCATAATTACTTGAGAGAGATTTATGGTAGATAGAGTGTTCATGATTGATAGAGACGATTAATTAAACTATAAGAAATATCCGAGAAAGAATTCACCAACGAGGGAAACCATAACCTTAGACCTTTATCATCATTGTTTACACTATATTGTTAGTTAATTGCTAGTTTATTATTTTGTTATTAGATTTAGTAAACATCACCACTTGATATTAAAAAGTCTTGAGAAAATTGATTAAGTAATAGTTTAGTATTTTAAAGACTTAATTTATACGTAAATTCCCTGTGGGATCGACTGTGGGCGTAATACCCCGGATTATATTTGCAGCGCCCGCTTAGTCTTCTACAAGACATAGTTGAGCGTGATAAAAAACGATCTAGGGTTATGGGCTATCTAACAATAATATTGTATTCTTAAATTGAATTGACTGATTAATTTATCTAGCTTATTGGTTGACAGGGTTAATATTGCTCATAAGAATCTTTCGAGTTTTTACTCGCCTATTCAAGCTAACCTAACGCATATATGTCTATGGAATTAGAACTAACAAGAACACATTTATAATTCCTGTAAATCAACCAAGCAAGGCAATTAGGTATATGTCTATCCTATTCGCGAATCCGTTCCCCAATGCCCATGTTCAAGAACTTGCTCTACTCAATTCTATATGCAATCTAGAATACCCACTTTCGAGTTCAACTCTAGATTCGTAGATAGTATTCAATTGGTGATCAACCAATTAAATAATTAAGTGCATAATTGAATAAATAAACCAATACGATAAATCAAGAAATCAAAATCAATATCCGAATAACAATAGTCGTGAAAGAACCACAACCCTAGAACGTGAAATTTAGCTCCATATAGATATGGTAGCCAAACAACAAATCATTCAAAGAAACATAAAAAATACTAAGTTTGGTGGAAGTAAATATGAATTTTTGCCTCCATGGCGGCTATGTGCTCGTGTTTTTCTCTCAAAAACGCCCCCCCCCCCCTAAAAATAGGTTTAGGTTGGCTTTTATATGAATTCGGGACGTCTTGGGGTCGAATTAACCAAGTCCTAGTCGAAACATGGCAGCATGGGGCGCTAGCCCTGGCGCCCAAAATATTTTTCTTCTTTAAATTGTGCCACAGCCAGCGTCCCATGCTGGCTGTGGCCCTCAAATTCCATTCTTTGCTTTTTCTTCCAAATTTCGCTCCAATTCGCGCCATTTCGTCCCAAATTGCATCTGAATGATTCCTACACATAGAAATAGCACAAATCATCATATTAAATATCTCAAATCATCAAAACATGAGCAAAATGTGAGGCGATATATATCAAAATATGCATACATTAAGCCGATTATCAGTTCATCGAACATTTTATTTACTAGGCATTGGTAAGTAGAACCTGTATTTTTTAGCCCGAAGGTCATTATGTTATAACAGTATGTTCCGTACTTGGTGCTAAACAAAGTCTTTTCTTGGTCTTTCGGGTTCATTTGAATTTGATTGTATCTGTAATAGGAATTGAGAAAATTAAGGATCTCGTGACCGGTCGTGGCGTCGATCATGCGATCAATGTTGGGCAATGGAAAAGAATCGTTGGGACTTGCTTTGTTTAAGTCCTTATAGTCTACGCACATTCTAAGTTTGTTCCCCGTTTTAGGGACTACGACTACACTGGCTAACCATTCGGGATTTTTAACCTCCCGAATGGACCCTATGTTGAGAAGTTTGGTACCTCGTTCTTTATGAATGCGTGCTTCACCTCGGGTTGTGGCCTTCTCTTTTGCTCCACTCGTCTGAACTTAGGGTCCAGGCTTAATCGGTGCGTTGTTATCTCCGGTGGGATCCCTGTCACGTCTAAGTGGGACCAAGCAAAACAACCTATATTATCAATAAGAAGTTGAATAAGCTTCTTCCTGAGTTTGGGGGTTAACCCCGTTCCCAAGTATACCTTTCGCTCAGGCAGGTACTCGATCAATATAACTTGTTCCAGCTCTTCGACCATCGATTTGGTGGCGTTGGAATCCTCTGGAACAACAAAGGTTCGAGGAGTCAGAAAATCCTCATCTTCTTCTTCTTCTATCTTTTTCTTCCCTGCGAGGTTGGTGGCGGTGATTTCTATTTGGCTCCCTGTTTAACTTTGATGCTAGACCTTTTTTAGGTTGATAACGTCGATATCGGTGTTACCTCATCGACCGCAAACATTTCTATCACAACATGTTGTTCCCCGTACATTATTTTTACTTCGTCCGACGTCGGGAATTTCATTATTTGGTGAAGAGTCGAGGGGACTGCCCTCATGTTGTGGATCCAAGGCCTTCCGAGCAGGGAATTATACGTCATGTCACCCTCGATCACGTGGAACTTGGTATCTTGAATGGTTCCAGCCATGTTCACTGGTAGGCTAATCTCTGCTTTAGTTGTTTCATTCTCCATATTAAAGCCATTTAAGACCCGAGCTGTGGGTACGATTTGATCTTGTAAGCCGAGCAGTTCCACGACCCTTGATGGATGATGTTTGTTGAGCTACCTAGATCCACTAAATCACGCTTAACTTGAACTTTATTTAACAAGATAGAAATTACCAGAGCGTCGTTGTGGGGCTGAGAAATGCATTCTGCTTCTTCGTCCTTGAATGATAAGGTGCCTTCGGGCACATAATCTCGGGTTCGTTTCTCCCTAGTGATTGATATCTTAGTGCATTTGAATATGGGTCCCAGTAGAACGTCGATCCCACCGACAATCATATGAATGACATGTTGTAGTTCCTCTTGTACATTTTTCTTGTTTGCGTCCCTTTCCCTGAAATGATTCCTGGCTCGATTGCTGAGGAACTCTCGAAGGTGGCCCTCATTGAATAAACATGATATCTCCTCCCTTAATTGCCTGCAATAATCGGTCATGTGGCCATGTGTGCCATGATTGTTACATCCCGTACTTTAGCATTAGGATGTGCCGTAGTAAATCAACATGAGTTCGAAGGGATTATGTCTATTAGGAGGTTATAGAGGGTTTAAGACATTATTATTATGAGACCCTATAAGTTTACAACCTTGATACCGTTAGATATTATGTTAAGTGTTGTATTTTCTTTTAAGTGAAGTATTTTAGTAAAACTTTTATAAGTATAATTTTGGATAATTACGATTATTACTATTTTCGGATAGGATAAATTGTACACATAGTATAAGAAAGTTTATGAGATTTTCTTTACTGAAAAGATATTAATTATTTCATCACAAGAAAATAAGGTTATCTTTTTACAATTTTAAGAATTAAACGTACGAGAATTTTTACTCTTTATATGAGATAAGAAAAATTATAAGTTGAGAAAATATGTGCATTTTTTACATGAATATTTTTATAAAATAATAATGTATGTATTAATTTTATATGGTACCATATGACCATGGTATATGATGTATAAAATATATTAAAAATAAGTAAAATTTTAAATAATTTGAAATAATACTTAATTATACGGGTAATTGATTAATTATCGAGTAACGGGACACTATCTAAATAAATAGTAAATTATAGATAAGACCAAACCCCCAAAAACGTGGCAGTAACCCAATCTTGATACAAATGACTAAGTATTTACATGATATTAGGTGGCAATCTAACAAAACTCATTACATAAGTTGAGTCAGTGTCATATATATCCATAATTACTTTTCTATTCATTGTAGACTTTTTATTTGATCAGCATCCAATTTGGTATATATCAAGATTCAACTGAACATCAAATAGAGGATGATAGGCTCTTGTATTAAATAGTAATAGTGACAAATGGTCCAGCCCTTTGTATTTTCCTAGACCAAAAGCGAGACTTCAACAAAAGATCGAAACGGTTACCTCCCGTAATTTAATATTAGAATTAGTCATAGTAATTCATATGAGCTAGAAGGAATTAAGATAATTTATGAGATAATAGAGGGATTTGTGACTATAAAACTCCATAAGTTTAACAACATTGACATCGTTATATACATTTGATATGGTATTTTGAGTTGAACAATTTATAAAATAGTTTGAAAAAAAATATATAATTTTATATAGTTATTAATATTGCTACTTTTAATTATACACATATGAGAAAGTTTATGAGATTATATTTATTATAAAGATAGAAATTATTTTTTCACAAGAAAATAAGGTTATCTTTTTACCATTTTAAAAATTACGCGTACGAAAACTTTTACTCTTTATATGAGATTAGAAAAATTATAAGTTGAGAAAATATATATATTCTTACATGGGTATTTTAATAAAATAATAGTGTATATATTAATTTTATATGGTACCACATGACCATGATAGTAAGGTACATAAAGTGTGTTAAAAAATGAATAGTATTTTAAGTAATTTGAGATAATTTTTAATTACGTGAATAATTGATTAATTATCGGATAACGGATCATTACCTAGTTAATTAATAAATTAGGGGATAACATTAAACACCCCACCCCTACGTGGTAGCCCTCCCATGCCAAGAGTGTGACTCATAAATTAGAATGAAAGGTGGAATTTGGAGAAATGTTTTGCTTCTCTTCAATAAGGAGCTTGATTATTCCAATAGTAAAAGTAAAGAGTTGGGAGCTTTTACAACATTAATGAATTTAATTCATTTGCTGCTTGTTCCTAAAGTTTACATGAACACTTGCATGGCACAATTATCGCTATATTTCAATCTTTAGATGGCATTTACGTTTTCTTCAACAGAAATGCAAGCTAAGATTTATAATTATAGTTCAAAAGTTATTTAGAAATTCCTAGTAGGAGAAAATATTTGCAATACTAGTTCTGGAACAAGCAACTACATTCATTGTCAAGAAACCATGTTGGGTGTATCCCAAACGTTATCACATATTCTCATTAAGAGCTTTTGTAAATCAAGAAAGTTTATGAAAGCTTTAGAGTTGCTTGAGGATATTCAAAGCAATGGTCTTATACCCGATACAGTCACTTTTGGCACTTTGATAAATGGGTTTTGTGAGAATTAATCCAGACAAAGCATTCCATTTAGATATGTTTAAGGATTGTGAGCATAGGTTACTGGTCAAGTTATTTCATCACAGAGATCCATCCTCTCCCCCTCCTACAAAATATCATACGGATATTTCCTACTCCAGGTATGTTAAGGTCATCCCTTCTATCTTTTTGGCATGATCCAAATTATATAAAAGAAACGAGAAAATGCACAGTTTCTATAAATTACTCTATTCATAGAAATAGTAGGGATGTCTATATTCTTGATTCCCCATGAGAATTATTATTATTTTCTGTTCATGGGTCTCAGAAATATACGCAGCAGAAAAAGTTTATCCGGATNGACCAGATGGCGTTATATATGCGTATATATGTAAATATATGTATATGGGATATGGGAAAAGGTTACGGCGTTATATACGCACCACCACCTGATCAGCTGGTATATGATGATGATGTTGCCCACAGTGGCTGTAATATGATTCAAATGGCATTATATACGCGTATATATATATATATATATATATATATATATATATATATATATATATATGTATGTATGTATGTATGTATGTATGTATGTATGTATGTATATGGGATATGGGAAAGGTTATGGCGTTATATACGCACCACCATCTGATCAGCTGGTATACGTTGATAATTTGCCCACAGTAGCCGAAATGATATGATGGGATGCCCTCAGAGGCTTAATGATGTTATATACGTACAGAACTATGCATTACATGACATTTGTACGCATATGCATGACATTATAAATATTTCATGATTTACAACGCTATCCAGACTTACAGGTTGATTATATGTGTCCTTAATTAATG
The DNA here is from genome assembly GCA_005239525.1 of Nicotiana knightiana. Taxonomy (NCBI): domain Eukaryota; kingdom Viridiplantae; phylum Streptophyta; class Magnoliopsida; order Solanales; family Solanaceae; genus Nicotiana; species Nicotiana knightiana. The sequence continues at coordinate 180,592 of ML436642.1, read as the reverse complement.
TTGACTTATTATTACATTTCAGTTCTGCCTTACATATTCAGTACATTATTCGTATTGACGTCCTTTTGTCGGGGACGCTGCATTCATGCCTGCAGATATAGATTATCAGTTTGACGAGCCCTCATAGTAGACGAGATTGGCATTCAGCGAAGGATCGGTAAGACTCCACCTCATTCGGAGTGCAACCAAGTCTATGAGTCATCGTGTCAGAGTTTTACTACAGACTTATGGATAGGCCGATACCCTGTCCCATTTGATATCAGTAAATCTTAAAGGCTTTGTAGACAAATGTTCAGTTTGTACAGTATGTCAGAGGCCCTAACGGCTCATATATATATTCATGTTTTATGAACGATAGTTTATTGATAAGTGTTGCCCACTTACAAGTTTTGCATTACGAGTTCTGGCCATGTTGGCACATGATAGTCGCAAAGAAAATAAATGAGTTACAGAGTGGTTTACTCGGGCCAATGCGGCACCGGGTGTCAGCCACGCCTCACCAGGTTCGGGGCGTGACAAAAACATTCTCAAACCAGACGCTAAGGCTCAATCCAACCAAGAATATTATATGAATTTTTCCCTACTCCAAGTATATTAAGGTTATCCCTTCTTCCTTTTTGGCATGATCCATACGAAATGAACAAAACGAGAAAATGTACAACTTTCATAAATAACTCTATTTGTAGAAATGTTAGAAATGCCTATATTCTTGATTCTCCATGCGTCCTATTATTTTATCATCTGTTTACAGGTCTCAGCATTTCAGAAAATACGTAAGTTGATAAAGTTTACTTCATTGAATTGTTACAAACTTATGGAGGGAAATTTTGTCTAATTAATACCCTTTTGAGATGAATAAAGTATTTGATATACTAATTATATTTCTCAGAAGTTTAATATGGTAGTATTTGGTATTTCCCAATGAGGACATACCATTTAATTTTGTTTGTGGATTACTTTTTAACTATTGCAAAAGCTTTTCCAAAAATTTGCTGGTTTAGTTCTTCCAATAAGTTTTTGCAAAACTCTTTCACGAAGCCCTTCCATTTTGGCCCATAAAGCCAATTTTAAGTTGAGTAACAGTAGGAAATTTCATTTGAAATATTTCTCCTAGGAGTAATGTCATTGAAAATGATTTAGTAAAGTAAAATAGACGATCTTCAGTGGCATTTATGAACTTCTTTTCCCCTTTTAGCATTACTTTCCTTTTCTAGCTTTAACTTATTGGGGCATATTTTGCCAAGCACAAAAATATTGAATGAAAACGGTAATGAAATAACAAAAAGAAAAGCCAAAACCCAGATCGTCCTTTTACATTTGGTGTCAAAAGATTTGTTGCTATCATGTAATGAGTACGTGTTTAACCTACTTATATTGGGCAAAGAAAAGGTAATGTAAATCAGAATTTATTAAACAAAGTACTTTGTTAGTGTGCCATTAGAATTACAAGGTAAAAATCAAACCAAGATTGTACAATAGTCAAATGATGACAATAATCAAAGGTATAATGGTCGTATGACGTCCCGAGAGGTTTTATTGACGTACTTCTCATGCACTGTATTTATTCATACATGTATATTGACCCATGATCAAATGACGTTATATACACGTATATATATGTGTGTGTGTGTATATATATATATATATATATATATATATAAAGTGGGATAAGGGAAAAGGCTACTGCATTATATACGCACCACCACCTGATCAGCTGGTATACATTAATGATTTTGTCCACAGTGGTTGAGATGGTATGATGGGATGCCCTCGGAGGCTTGATGATATTATGTACGTTCAGACCTATGCATTACATGACATTTACATGCATATGCATATGCATGACATTATAAATATTTCATGATTTACGGAACAATCCAGACTTACAGGTTGAGTCATTTACCCCATGTTTCTTCCATGTCCTTTATATACTTATTTGGATGCCTTATATACTCAATACATTACTCGTACTAACGTCCTTTTTTTGAGGATGCTGCATTCATGCCTGCAAGTATAGATAGTCAGTTTGACGAGCCCTCATAGTAGACGAGATTGGCTTCAGCGAAAGATAGGTAGGATTCCACCTCATTCGGACTGCAGTCGAGTCTATGAGTAATCGTGTCAGAAGTTTTCAACAGACTTATGGGTAGGTCGGTACTCTATCCCATTTGATGTCAAATAATCTTAGAAGCTTTGTAGACAGATGTTCAGTTTGTACAGTATGTCACAGGCCTTGACGGCCTATATGTATTCATGTTTTAAGAACAATAGTTTATTGATACAGTGTTGCCCACTGACAGTTGTACATTATGAGTTGTGGCCATGTGAGCCCATGATGGTTACAAAAGGAACGAGTTCAGCTAACTCGACCTATGTATGTTCTAGTTTTGGTCGAACGATCATGAGTTACAGAGTGGTTCACTCGGGCCAATTAGGCACCTGCTGCGTGCCACGCCTCCCAAGGTTTGGGGCGTGAAAAAGTGCTATCCGAGCAGGTCGTGTCCTAGGGAGTCTACAAAGCCGTGCCTAGTAGAGTCTCACTTATGAGTGTGTTGGGTGCCACATTTATAATTGAGAGGTTATAGGGAATTTAGGAAATGTTTCCCTTCTTTTGTTTCAAGATCGTGCCATAGAGCTGAGTCGTAAGAAGTCAATATGAAGCTTTTGCCAGATTCTTTATGCACCAGAGGTACAGGTATTACAATAGAGTTAAGGCGTAGATGTAATTTCTACCTATATGGAAGGGAGGTTATGAAAGCGACATAATATACGATACGATATTAAAAAGTAAGTTAGGTAAAGTAAAGATGAAGAAGATACGAAATACTCAAGTACAAAAGGCTGTGAATAATCGAGACTTCAGATATAGTTTGGGTTTTAGTTTAGTATACAGAGGAGAACCTAGCAAAAGTTTTGAAAATCTCAAAGAGTTAATATTCGAGGACGAATGTTTCTGAAGGAGGGAAGGATGTTACATCCCGTACCTTAGCATTAAGATGTGTCGTAGTAAGTCCACATGAGTTCGAAGGGATTATATTTATTAGGAAGTTATAGAGGGTTTAAGACATTATTATTGTGAGACCCTGTAAGTTTACAACTTTGATACCGTTAGATATTATGTTAAGTATGGTATTTCTTTTAAGTGAAGTATTTTAGTAGAAGTTTTATAAGTTTAATTTTGGATAGTTACCATTATTACTATTTTAGGATATGATAAATTATACACATAGTATAAGAAAGTTTATGAGATTTTCTTTATTGTAAAGATATAAATTATTTTCTCACAAGAAAATAAGGTTATCTTGTTACCATTTTAAGAATTAAGCGTACGAGAATTTTTACTCTATATATGAGATTAGCAAAATTATAAGTTGAGAAAATATGTGCATTTTTTTACATGGATATTTTAGTAAAATAGTAATATATGTATTAATTTTATATGGTACCATATGACCACGATATATTATATATAAAATGTGATAAAAATAAATAGAATTTTAAGTAATTTGAGATGATTTTTAATTATACAGATAATTAGTTAATTATCGGGTAACGAAATGCTACCTAAATAAGTAGTAAATTATCAGATTAGACCAAACCTCCCCCCCCCCCAAAAAATTGTCAGTAACCCACTCTTGATACAAATGACTAAGTAGTTATATGATATTAGGTGGCAATCTAACAAAATTCATTACATAAGTTGAGTCAGTGCCATATATATCCATAACTACTTTTCTATCCATTGTAGACTTTTCATTTGATCAGCATCCAATTTGGTATATATCAAGATTCAACTGAACATCAAATAGAGGATGATAGGCTCTTGTATTAAACAGTAATAGTGACAAATGGTCCAGCCCTTTGTATTTTCCTAGACCAAAAACGAGACTTCAACAAAAGATCAAAACGTTCTCAAACCAAACGCTAAGGCTCAATCCAACCAAGAATATTATATGGATTTTTTCCTACTCCAAATATATTAAGGTTATTCTTTCTTTCTTTTTGGCATGATCCATATAATATGAACGAAACAAGCAAATGTACAACTTTCATAAATAACTTTATTCATAGAAATGTTAGAAATGCCTATGTTCTTAATTCTCCATGTGTCCTATTATTTTATCATCTGTTCATAAGTCTCAAATTTTCAGAAAATACGTAAGTTGATAAAGTTTACTTCATTGAATTGTTACAAACTTATGGAGGGAAATTTAGTCTAATTAATACCCTTTTTAGATGAATAAAATATTTGATATACTAATTATATTTCTCAGAAGTTTAATATGGTAGTATTTGGTATTTCCCAATGAGGACATACAATTTAATTTTGTTTGTGGATTATTTTTGAACTATTGTAAAAGCTTTTCCAAAAATTTGCTGGTTTAGTTCTTCCAATAAGTTTTTGCAAAACTCTTTCACGAAGTCCTTCCATTTTGGCCCATAAAGCCAATTTTAAGTTGAGTAACAGTAGGAAATTTCATTTGAAATATTTCTCCTAGGAGTAATGTCATTGAAAATGATTTAGTAAAGTAAAATAGACGATCTTCAGTGGCATTTATGAACTTCTTTTCCCCTTTTAGCATTACTTTCCTTTTCTAGCTTTAACTTATTGGGGCATATTTTGCCAAGCACAAAAATATTGAATGAAAACGGTAATGAAATAACAAAAAGAAAAGCCAAAACCCAGATCGTCCTTTTACATTTGGTGTCAAAAGATTTGTTGCTATCATGTAATGAGTACGTGTTTAACCTACTTATATTGGGCAAAGAAAAGGTAATGTAAATCAGAATTTATTAAACAAAGTACTTTGTTAGTGTGCCATTAGAATTACAAGGTAAAAATCAAACCAAGATTGTATAATAGTCAAATGATGACAATAATCAAAGGTATAATGGTCGTATGAGGTTCCGAGAGGTTTTATTGACGTACTTCTCATGCACTGTATTTATTCATACATGTACATTGACCCATGATCAAATGACGTTATATACACATATATATGTGTGTGTGTGTATATATATATATATATATATATATATATATATATATAAAAAGTGGGATAAGGGAAAAGGCTACTGCATTATATACGCACCACCACCTGATCAGCTGGTATACATTGATGATTTTGCCCACAGTTGTTGAGATGGTATGATGGGATGCGCTCGGAGGCTTGATGATATTATGTACGGTCAGACCTATGCATTACATGACATTTACACGCTTATGCGTGACATTATAAATATTTCATGATTTACGGAGCAATCTAGACTTACAGGTTGAATCAATAACCCCATGTTTCTTCCATGTCCTTTATATACTTATTTACACGCCTTACATACTCAGTACATTATTCGTACTGACGTCCTTTTGTTGGGGACGCTGCATCCATGCCTGCAGGTATAGATAATCAGTTTGACAAGCCCTCATAGTAGACGAGATTGGCTTCAGCGAAAGATCGGTAAAACTCAATCCCATTCGGAGTGCAGCCGAGTCTATGATTCCTCGTGTCAAAAGTTTTCTACAGGCTTATGGGTAGGCGCGTACCCTATCCCATTTAATGTCAAATAATATTAGAGGCTTTGTAGATAGAGGTTCAGTTTTTACAGTATGTCAAAGGCCTTGACGGCCCATATGTATTGATATTTTAAGAACGATAGTTTATTGATACAGTGATTCCCACTTACAGTTGTATATTATGAGTCGTGGCCATGTGGGCCCATGGTAGTTACAAAAGGAATGAGTTCAACTAACTCGACCTATTTATTTTCTAGTTTTGATTGAACGATCATGAGTTACAGAGTGGTTCGCTCAGGCCAGTTAGGCACCGGGTGCCAGCCACGCCTCCCAAGGTTTGGGGCGTGACAAAGATACTTGCACATCAAATTTGGGTTTCTCTGGGAAGCATCTGGCTATATGGGTCTGGGCCACCTAGTATCTTTTATCCTTCCGATTACCGATACAATGCTTGATGCATAGATGCTAAAGTTATTTTCCGATAACCAAACTGCCTCTATGGGATCACTATACTTCTCAAAAGCACTTTTGCTCATAAGTCCCTGAGAATTCTGTCCTCGATCTCTTCTTCGATCATTATGAGCGGAATTGCTTCCCAGACCATTGTTCCTTCGATCTGTGATATATGGTTGGTATCTGTCTTTGTTCGACCTTGGCTCCCTGTTGACGTCACTCTAATTTTTACCTGTCGCCTGTTTGGATATACTGAACTAGAAGGGGCTCTTAGTTGGTCTTCCTCCACCTTGATCTTCGATTGATATCGAGTGTGCACATCTGCCCAAGTTACAGCTGGATACTCGATCAAATTTTGTTTTAACTGACGTGATGCTATCGAACTCTTTTTGTTCAACCCTTGGGTGAAAGCTTGAACGGCCCAATCATCTGTGATCGGTGGAAATTCCATGTACTCCATTTGAAACCGGTAAATGAACTCCCACATCATTTCATTATCCCTTTGTCTTACCTTGAAAAGATCCGATTTCCTTGTTGCGGCCTTTATGGCCCCGACATGCGCACAAACTAATCTGCTAACATGGAAAATGAGTCGATGGAGTTTGGTGGTAGGTTGTGATACCAAGTCATTGCTCCCTACAGGGTCTCTCCAAACTTTTTCAACAACACATATTCGATTTCATCATCATCCAAATCGTTACCCTTGATGGCGCATGTATAAGAAGTAACATGCTCGTTGGGATCGGTGGTCCCATTATATTTGGGGAAGTCTAGCATACGAAACTTTTCGGAATAGGCTTCGGAGCCGCACTTGGAGGAAACAACTTTGCACAAACTTCTTCGAATACATCCCTTTCAAGATTGGCGGCGCCCCCGATATCTGATCACCTCGGGAGTTGTATGTCTCCACCTTTTTATCGTTGTCTTCGATTTTCTTTTCCCCTGATTCAATTCCTTTGGTGAGTTCCTCGAGCATTTTTGTTACCGTATGATCAGTCCCCGATGTGTTACCGTTCGACCTTTCCTGTACTGGCTCGGTATGGAGAGTACATTCCGGGTCAACCCTATTCGGAGCTCTATGTTGATTTTGTAACTGAGAAATGATGGCTTGCCGAGCCTGAAGCATTTCGAATATCACTTGAAGAATGAGTCATTCATGTCCTCATCCCTGTGTATCTTGGCCACCAGATCCGTTTTCTCTGCGTATATTCCCATCGAGATCCATTCCTAGGTCCGCATTTAGAGCAACATATGAACTGACATCGACCGGGTTGGCAACCGGTGCTCCCCCGAGATTGGTCTGTGGCACCTCGACTCCAGGAGAAATCATATTTTCTTTTTCCCCGTGTAATCCGAGGTCATTGTCACCGTGTGTGGATGCGTTTGGTGAGTTTGATATATTTTAACCTAAAAGCAAAATTCTTGACAAAAACAAGCGTAAAATAGTGTATTTTATCAGAATCGGTACTGAACAATCACTATTATCCCTAGCCCCACGGTGGTCGCCAAACTGTTTATCCTAAAAATTGAGTAACAATTAAACGTGTATTATGATTTTAAGGATATGTTATTTAATCCAATACCAATTGATAAGCTATGAATCAAATAGATAAATTAGATAATAAAATAAACCAAAACCAGTCTGCAAGCAATGCCTTGACCTCGACTCGAGATTGTCTCGAGGTTAAATAATAAGAACAATAAAGAATGGAGCAATAACGAAGAATAGTGATGAACAATAAAATAAAGAGAGCAGCGGATGTTTGTATTCTTATCAGTGAATAATGTCGTTACAAATGAATGGGATTCCTCCTTATATAATAGAGGAATTCTAAATAAGGTACAATTCTAATAACGTAAAAAATCCCATGATCTGCATCAATAGCCGCTTTGATTCGATATGCTCCGGGATCTCCGTCGTGATTTTTGACCGGTTACCGATATCTCGCAATTCCGTTATTACGCCTTACTCGAGGTCAGTCATGCTTGGTCTCGATTGTTGCTGGCCTCGATCTCAAGGAGCACTTCAATCTCCAGGCCCGATGTTCTTTCTTCGAGCTCGAGCCTGATCAATTACGAGCTTATCCTCAAGGCAATTCCCTTATCTATAAAATCAGATATGCCTGATTTCGACCGTATACAAATATAATTGGAAATACTAAGTTATAAACTAAAATGACGTTTATTATTTGGTGCTTGAAATTTAACTTTTTGGTGAGTTGTGTTTTCTGAACAATTAACATATAATTCATTGACTTTGTCGAGATAAAAGATAATCATGTGATACATTTGATACTATGAGTGAAGTTTAGTGACCATGTCTTTTAATCCAAACCAACTATATGAATTGACTACTGAAAATTGACTACTATGCAATAGTCGGGATTTTCGCTATCCGGCCCCTATCCTTATCGATTTATGAGTCTTGGTCTTCTATACCGACTATTCAAAGTTGACTAGCTCTCCCTTAGTCAAGATTTATTTCACTAATCATTTATGGAGTCAGGATATGAAGATAAATCTTTTACTCTGTACCACAAATATGAGTTAGTGATTTATTAGGTGGTGATTCGCTAAGCATCTATCGTAATGAATTCGTCCTTTTTTATTCGGTCAAAATCTCTACTTCTACATTCCTCTACTAGGATCATTTATCGGATTTTATGTGTCAATTAAATCTATTCTCCTCGTTGGACCATCTCGGCACTACAACCCTAGCTAATGCGATCATTTCTTGATAATTATTGTACCTCACAAGTCACATTAATTAGTTGGCCAAAACTATCTTGTCTGTGAACTAGCTAATAAGGTTACATCTAGTATCTTACTGATTATCTAGACGACGCATCTCAGATTTTCCGCCAATCAAAAGAAACCATGGACACGTTAGAAAAATATGCTGGCAAGTAATTCTATATGATCATGTGGATCTATTTCTAATTATATATCATTCCCGCATTATCCGCCGTCTTTGCGGCCGGCAAAAGCGTATCCTGTCTCGGAATTGAGCGAATTGATAAAGTATCGCGACTCAAAATATATCAAATCGTGATGTCATCTAACTCAACCTGCTAGATAAGTCAGATAACACTAAACAGAAATTCTAATGAAATTAACAAGAACCAATTAGTGAAATAGTTGAATTTCTATACAATAACCCAAAGATTGATAGTACAAGTCATGAGCCATTGAAATTTAGATTTACAAAATCAATGTGAAGAATAAATACAATATTTGTTTGCAGTTTATATAAACATAACATAAATCCCGAACTACCATGATTAAGAGGTAGCTTGAATCTGGAACGCATGTCCGTCTTCAATGCAACGTTTCATCTTCCACAACTACGCAGCTCCAAGATTTGTATACAAGGTGCAGAAGTGTAGTGTGAGTACAATCGACCCCATGTACTCTGTAAGTATCTTGATTAACCTCGGTGAAGTGCTGACACGGTTTAAAGTTAAAAATACTCACCTAATACGTACCAATGCAGATAATAAGCAAGAGAAACAAGGCAAAAGACATGTCGAGTAATGGTAAGAGCATCAATTGGAGAGCTATGGACCAGTTAAGAGACATGGGAACAAGTCATAACCTCATACCGATTTCTACGAGTAAAATAACAATCATGAAGTACGCACAGGGATCATAGCCAAACATCAAAAACAAAATACCTTTGCAGCATGCAACCTGATCCCAAACTCAATCAACACTGTTACAACGTGCAATACGATCCAAACATCAATGAACATTGTTGCGTCGTGCAACCGATCTTTATATCAATAAACTCTACTGTGGCATGCAAGCTGATCCCAGTATCATTAAAACATTGTTGGGGCATGCAACCCGATCCCAATATCAATAATATCAATTGAAACCGCAACAACAAGCAAACCGTGGGAAAAGTTCACAACGTAACACTAAGAAAATTAACACACAGTATTCAACTAGGTAATACAAATCAAACAGAGTAAGATGAGCAGTCCCATATAGAAATATAGTCCATCGTATATAAGACAAGGCTTCCACAAAATATAACACACAACCACTCTAAAAGTCACCAAATCTGCTTAAGCAAATGAGTGTAGAACATGAAACGAGTAAAGATGTTTTCCAAGTAAGATTAGGGATCAGATAAAGGCATTAAATATATATGAAATCTTGTAGCAAGTAGAAGCATGTATCAAGTAAAGACATTTAATAAGTAAATGCATACGGTAAGCAAAAGCATATGAAAAGTGAGGACGTGTAGTAAGTGAAAGCATGTAGTGAGTGATGATGTAGCAGGTTAAGGCATCTAACAAGTAAATCACATGGCAATTTGAGACATGTAACAGGTATGATCTAATAACAAGTAAAGGCATGAACTCGAATAGGACATATATCATAAGTAAATAGGGTAAAAGTGTAAGTGTAACAGTAACAGACAAGGTAAAGACATAGCTATAGTAGAAACACGCAAAAGGGAAAAGCACAGAGGCAATTACGTAAGGAACTCAAATGGAAGGTATCATACAAAATAACTAACATTAATAGAAACCAAAGTATAGGGAATGTAAATACTTAATGAAAGAGTAATCATAACAAAAATTAAACATCTTTTCTTTTCGCACGACAATAACTAACAAATCAATCTCATTTCAAACGGCACGAAAATACTCATCGTTCCACCATCATATCAATCGCATGGAAATATCCATCGTTCTAAAAGTATCCCCAAGGCTCAATCATCATCTCTTATTACGAATAAAGAGGCTCAAGTAACATGACAATAACAAGTATAAATATAGGATCGTGATACTTGGGTCAAGTTAAGTAAGCAATGATTCTCAAAACAGCACATTAAATCCTTTCTAAGATGACATATATTAATTGATGATTTCTAACACCGTTAATTGAGTTTATTAGTCATCGTATTAAATGTAGCATAGGTTAAGGGATCATCAAGTTGAACAAAGGCACAAAGAAGCATATAATTCCCTCTCCCGAGCATGGAAACACTGACACATGCATATACGCTCGTCACCTTGTATGTGAAACAACCTTGTCGAGCATAACAATAACCAAACCACACAATAATTCACATGTTCTATCATCACAATAACACAACATAACATCTTGTATCACAATTTCCCATAGGCCACAACCTTTCTGAGGATCCAATGATATCAATATTTGCACAACAAATAGACCCTGGCTCAACAAAACGTATATAGAATCTTAATAACAACAAAATGTACGGAAAAGTAACTGAACAAGGAACAACACCCCTTTTTAAACAGAACTTAACATAGATTAATGACTCTCGATAACTTCAATTCCAATTAATTGTTAAGGATAACCTCGATTGTGATAATACTTCCATAGAATGGCAGACTTCAGTTTTCGACGTATGAATAAGGCCAACAATATAAGAGATAGCACGAACTAGTACTACGCCTAAATGCATGAAAACAACCCCGCAACAAAAGGATATCATGCAACGACAATTTCAACTAAGAGTAGCTCAACAATAAAAGAAATCACATAATGACACAAAGTGATAACAACTCCAAATAAAGCATATAAGATCAAACCCGACAAGTAAAGAATGTGACATGTCACGACAACTTCAAATAAAGCACGTGATAGTAGACATGGAGAACAAAGGATATAACATATGCTAACAATTCCAAAGAAGTATATAAAAGATTCCTAAGAGTCTAGACCGGTCAATTTCCATATATATGCCCGAGTACGTACTCGTCACCTCGCGTACACAGCTTTCACATGACACAAATAGCATAAACCACTAAAATCCTAAGGGGTAGTTCCCCCCCCCCCCCCCACAAAGTTAGGCAATATACTTACCTTAAAGAAGCTAGAGCGATACTTTAAAATGGCCTTCTCGTGTTGAACAACCTTAGGACGACTCAAATCTATCCAAAATAACTTAATATTATAAAATAAAAACTATAGGAAACAATTTCTAATAAGAAAACTTTGATCTATAATGAAAACTAAAAAGTCAACCTCGGAAGTGCACCTCAAAACCCGATGAAGTTCATAAAATCTGAACTCCCATTTCGATACGAGTCTAACCATACCAATTTTATCCAATTCCGACATCAAATCATCATTTTACATTTTTTTAAAGTTTTCACAAAATTCTTATTTTTCCCAAACTCAAACCACTAATTTAATGATAAAAATAAAGATGTGATCATGAAATAAAATCAAATCCGGTAATGAACACCTTCCCCAATCAAACACGTGAAGAACCCCTCAAAGATCGCTCAAATCCATGGTCTACAACTCAATATATGATAAAAATGGCCAAACCCTCAAAATAGAGTTCTTTATATTATGCCCAGTAAATTATACATCGTGATCGTGGAACATCCACCGCGATCGCAAAGAGCAAAGCCTTCATATTCCAAATCGTGCTTCGCGAAGGCAACATAAAGGTCGCGAACATGGTGACCAAAATCTTCAGACTCTATGCAAACACGTTTGTATACTCGCGACCACGAGGAGGAATAATGCCTGATGCCCCTTCCCGCCGTACCACTACGGGATCGCAGACCACTGCTTGCGAACGGCAAAAAAAAATTACATCCAACCTTCGCAAACGAGATCCCCTATTCGTGAAAGTGAAGAACAATTACTGCCTGCCTCAAAATTATAATACGCGAATATGTTGCCATTGATGTGAACGCGATGAAGAAAACTAGATAACAGAAAAAACATTTCAAAACATGAGAGAATGGTTCGTGGCCCATCCGAAACACACCCGGGGTCCCTAGGACCACATCCGAACATACTATAACATAACTTAACGTGGACCTGGTCGAGGCCTCAAATTACATCAAACAACATCGAAACTACAAATCGCACCTCAAATCGAACTTAATGAACTTATGAACTTTCAACTTCTACAACTCGCGCAGAATCATACCAAATCAACCCCGAATGACGTCAAATTTTGAATGCAAGTTCTAAATGATACAATAGAGCTATACCAACTCCCGAAATCAAAATCCGAACCCGATATCAGCAAAGTCAACTCCCGATCAAACCTCTTAAACCTCCGAGCCTTCAACTTTCTAGTTTTCGCCAAAATGCATCAAATCAACCTACAGACCTCCAAATCCAAATCCGTACATACGCCTAACTCCAACATTACCATATGAAGCTATGTGAATCACGAAAATAATATTTTGGAGTCGTCTACACAAAAGTCAAACTGCGGTCAACTCTTTCCATTTAAGCTCTTAAAACAAGAATCTTTTTTCCAAATTGATCCAGAATCATTAGATATCCGAACTCGGCCATGCACACAAGTCATAATATACAATATGAAGCTATTAGAGACCTTAAGCCACCAAACGAGACTCTAATTCTTAAAACGACTGGTCGGGTCATTACATCCTCCCTCTCTAAAACAAATGTTTGTCCTCGAACGTGCTAAGATCCGCTCCGAAGTCATCAAATCACTGAATGAACTTACCATAAGCATACATGTGGGTGAACCCACGTCACCGCAATCCACATAGGCCTGATAACACAATCTCAACTGAAAAATTCTCCGCTATCTCACACTAATAAGCCTTAGAACCAAAATTTTCACAATCCGATAATTTCCCAAAGACCTGGTTCCCACACTAACACACAATATCAACCTCAACCAGTTGCAACAGCTTCCGGATACAGTCACAAGGTGCAACCACACAACGTAACACATCACACATATGCCCATAAAACATCTCTGAACAACATAACTGCCCATAATTAAATCCAGCATCGACAACTAACGTCATATCTGCTAGAACCTGTTCCGAACCTTCAAAACACTGACAATGATTGAAGAAAATTGAATCTCCCATAACCATTCACTCAAATCAACAAGTCACATTTCACGCCACCTAGAAACACGCCTCACAAACTGAAACACAATAAGCACCGCGAATATGACTAAATATGTAAAGAGAAACACATGAGAGAACTATCAAACAAGCCCGAGAGACACAACTCCCTATAAGTACCATACTACATATCAGTTCCACAAGGGAGAATCAAAACATATCGACTAATAACAAGGATCTCATCCTAATATAACTCCACCACGGCACGCAACCCAGTTAAAACATATCAAACCACTTAAAAACATGAGGATCCCATCCTCCACTCTGAATGACAAGTAGAGTACAAATCATACCAACCAAAAATCCCATTAACTCAATTCCGTGAAACAAAACAACAACACGTAACATATTTCTCGTACCGGTAGAGCATCTAAATAACAAATTATAACCAGACCATCCCGAAATCACATCAAAATGTACCAAAATGAGTAACTGAAATTCACTTCTAATCTTATAGCTCTCAACATTGAACGAAACAAAATTATAGACATATGCTACCACTATCGAATCTCCTAACAGGGGTAAACACAAAAGCAGAGTATGAAATCACGAAACTCACCCATATGTGAAGAAAGATAGGAGGACTCACCCCGATAGGCAGAGACCAATCAAAATAAGAATGATAGTGCTCTATAACAAATCGAAACCACACATGTAGAGGCACCATCTGGTGCAGCGGCCTCAGCCATACCACATAAAGTATATAAACGGGCCAGGCCTCCCCCTTTTAGGACGCCCTCTACCGGCCTGTCCTCCACCCCTAACTTGCTGTGCAAGTGGAGTAGCAAATGGAATGGAGCCCGTAGCCTGAGTTCTCTGATTAAATGCTCCCCTCCCGAGTCTAGGACAATCTCTAATGATGTGCCTGATATCACCACACTTATAACAAACCCTCTGGGGGCATGGTTGCTCGTAGCTAGTCCGTGCCGGATAACTAGAATAGAATGTAGGAATCCCGTTCCGGTGGTGCACTAAAAGATGATTTCCTCACATGAGTACTCTGACTAACTAGAGCACTACGAGTTGTCTGAAGTGAGGACTGGACCGACCGATTAGCCGAGCCTCTGCCATGATAGGTCATAGCTGAACCGTAGAATCCACTGAATTTTACGGAACCTCGAGACCTCTTGGTCTAATTATCCTCCCTCTCATAACCCCGAATACGCTCTAACATCCTGGCAATCTCCACATCATGCTGAAATGGAGTATGAATCTGCAACTCTCGAGCCATGTAGAATCTAAGATCATAACAAAGCCCCTCAACGAATCTGTGGACTCTCTCTGACGGGATAACCCATTAAATGTGATAGAATACTCTAATACTGTCATGATTCCATAGCACAACTGCTAAAACTTTGCGCGCCATGCATCCCGAAGGGTCTGGAAAACAAACATCTCAAGAATATCTCTAAAAACTAAGTCCATGAAAGTGATGATGCATCGACTGAGCTACCCTCCTCGTAAAACTTCCACCACTGATACTCTGCTCCTGACAATTGGAATGTTGTAAAAGAAACTCCGCTCGCCTCCATAATACCCATGGTGCGGAGAATACAATGACACTTCTCTAGAAATCCATGTACATCCTCGATAGCTGTGGCACTAAAAGTATGCGGAATATACCTCTTGAACCTCTCATGCCTCTTCTAATCCTCCTCTGATGCCCCTAGCCTGACCTCAGGCTGAACCGGAATAACAAGCTGTACCAGTACCACACCCATAACCTGACAAATATGAGCGCACTGCTCTAGATTATGGGCGGTGGGAGTCTGAGATCCTCCCCTAATCTGCGAAGTAGCTGGTGCAATAAAGATCAATTCTGCTGGAGTGAATGTACCAAACATGCTCAGGAACTGCGCTAAAGTCACTTGAAGTCCGGGGGTAACAATAGGTGCCGTCGGCGTCTGCCCCCCAACAAGAGCTACTGTCGGCTCCTCAACTACTGTTGTGACAGGTGCTCTAGCTGTGACGCATGACTCTCCTTGTCCTTTACCTCGGCCCCAACCACTTGCGGCTCTAGTAGGGGACTTGAGTGTCTGCTCAGTTGATCTGGTAGCGCGTATGCTCACCATCTGTGTGATATTAGAGATACAAGGCTCAAACTTCAAAATCAACAAATCTGCACGACATGAATGAAAGAAGTGGAATTTTTCCTAATAGTTCCTCTCGAAGATAAGTACAGACGTATCCGCACCGAATCGTAAGATTACGAAACTAGCTTATGACTCATAACACTTATGAACCTAGGGCTCTGATACCAACTTGTCATGACCCCAATTTCCCTTCAACTAACATATGACATTGTAGGATGTTGTGATGACACTTAGTCTTTAAGACTAAGTAAGCCTAATATTTACTGAAATACATGAAAAAATTCAACCAACAACTATTAAATATGAAACAAAATTTTCTATACAAGCCAACAATCCCAAAACCAGTAGTACAAGTCATAAGCTCAACTGAGTTCACTAGAAATTCTCTAAGTACAAATGTTGCGGGATGGAAATAAACTATACAAAAATAAGTTCTGAAGGTGACTCAGAGGTATGCAAATGTGACGACAAGTATACCTTAAATTCTCCACAACAGTATCTGATCCGCTATCTAAATATCAACAAACTTCGAAGTACCTAGACCTGCACAAAAATGTGCAAAAATGTTGTATTAGTATATGACCCTCAGTACCTAGTAAGTATCAAGACTAACCTCAGTGGATTAGTGATGAGGTACAAGTCAAGAAACTCGCTAGAAAAAATTATCAATGCACTATAGAAGTATAAAACTAATAACGGAAAGCAGAAATCAGTAAATGGAAATAAGAACCAATAAGAGATATAAACAGTAAAGAAATAAGAACACCGTGATGTATCATTATAACCAAATAAAGAAAAAAAAAGGAAAATCAATTAATCAAGCCGTTCTAACACAAGTTTCACAACGACAACACTCCGTGATGCTTTATCTCATAGTCACAAGTCAGGAGTCTCAATCCACTATCATATAATCACGGAACCTCGTGCCCACATCTCGCATCACAACCGCACAAAAAACTCACGTGCCAAAATATCAATCCACCCAGCATGATCACATGCTCACATTCACAATCCGTCCGACATGGTCACATGCTCACAATTATAATCCGCCTAGTATGATCACATGCTCACAATCCCCATTCGCCCGGCATGGTCAGAGGCTCACAATCATAATCCGCCCGACATGGTCACAAGCTCAATATCAACATGGAAATAGATAATACAAGAACACATGGGCATGATTAATAAATGTCAACTTTAATACTCCTGAGCTCGTATAAGTGGCATGCTACGGTGTATACTTGTGTGAGTGTAATATTGCATCCCAAGTCAACAAGTAATATCGAAGACATCGAATAGCTCATAGAAAAAAAGAATGTCACGCAAGGTGTATGAAAAAACACAAGGAAAAGCAAACCACCACACGAAAATCACCAACACAATGTCTCAAACCATCACACACCATCCCTGACATTGCTACCCTTATTTTTCTGATAGACACTCGTATCACTCCGCACTGACATTATCATTAGACACCTTTATCTCTCTTATAATCACCCCTATCACTCCGTACAATATTCACTATTATTGCTCCGTAGGACCATAACAAAATAGCCACCCGTATCACTCCATACATTCAATAGCTGTAAGATACCACCCTTATGCCCCGCATAGCAACAACGGTGAAATGCCACCCTTATACTCTGCGTAACAACAACAACGGTGAAATGGCACCCTTATACTCCACATAACCACAACCAACCACACAACAATTCACATGTGATATCATCAACACAACGTAATAACTCCTATCACAATTGCCCGTAGACAACAACATTTCCAAAGATTCAACGATATCAATATTTTAACAATAAATAGCCCACGACTTAAGACAACATATATAGAATCTTAATAACAACAAAATAAATAGAAAATTAACTCAACAAGGAACAACACCCCTTTTTAAGCACAACTTCGATTAGAAAAGATTAATTACTCTCAATAACTTCAATTATAACTAATTATTTAAGGATAACCTCAATAGTGATAGTACTTCCATGGAATGGCAGACTTCAGACTCTAGTGTATGAATTAGGCTAACAATGAAGAGATGGCACGAAATAGTACTACGTCTAAATGCGTGAAAACAACCTGACAACAAAAGGATATCATGTGACGACAATTTCAACTAAGAGTAGTTCCATAATACAAGAAATCACATTATGGCACAAAATTATAACAACTCCAAAAAAAGCATATAAGAGCAAACTCGACAAGTAAAGAATGTGACATGTAACGACAACTTCATATAAAGCATGTCATAGTAGACATGACGAATAAAAGATATAACATGTGCTAAAAATTCCAAATAAGAACATAAAAGATGCCTAAGGGTCTAGACCAGTCAATTTCCACATATAAGCCTAGGTACGTACTTGTCACCTCGCGTATACGGCTTTCACATGACACAAATAACACAAATGACTAAAATCCTAAAAGGTAGTTCCCCCGCACAACGATAGGCAAGATATTTACCTCAATGAAGCTAGACAGGTACTCTAAAATGAATTCTCGTGTGAAACAACCTCTGGATACCTCAAATCTATCCAAAATAACTTAATATTATGAATAGAAACTATAGGAAACAATTTCGGATAATAAAACTTCGATCTTTAATGAAAACTAAAAAATCAACCCCAGGCCTGTACCTTAGAACCCGATGAAATACATAAAATCCGAACACTTTTTCCGATACGAGTCTAACCATACCAAATTTATCAATTCCTACATCAATTTTTCATTCAAATCATCATTTTACATTTTTGAATATTTTCACAAAATTCTCATTTTCTCCCAACTCAAACCACTAATTTAACGATAAAAACAAATATGTGATCATGAAATAAAATCAAATCCGGGTAAAGGACACTTACCCCAATCCAACACGTGAAGAATCCCTCTAAAATCACTCAAATTCGAGGTCTATAACTCAAGATATGATAAAAATGGCCAAACCCTCGAAATAGAGTTATTTATATTTTGCCCAGTGACTTATACACCGCGACCGCGGAACATCCATCGCGATCGCGGAGAGAAAACCTTCAGTTGCCAAATTGTGCTTCATGAACGTGACATAAAAGTCGTAAACACGGTGACAAATATCTTTGGACTCTACACGGATGCGTCTGTATACTCGTGAACGTGAAGAGGAATAATGCCGGATGCCCTTCCCCCTTTACATCTGCGCGATCGCGGGCAACTGCTTGTGAATGCAAAGACAAAAGTCTTTCAACCTTTCGAATGCGATCACCTATTCGTGAACGCGAAGAACAATTACTGCCTGCCTCCAAATTACACTATGCGAATGCAATGCCATTGACGCGAACACGATGAAGAAAACTAGATAACCCGAGGCCCCAAGCACCACGTACGAACATACCAACAAGTTCCATAATATAACACGAACCTTCTCGTGGTCTCCAATTACATCAAACAACAAGAAAACTACGAATCATGCCTCAAATCGAACTTAATGAACTTATAAACCTTCAACTTCTACAACTTGCACCGAATCATATCAAATCAACCTGGAATGACATCAAATTTTGCATGGAAGTTTCAAATGACATAGTAGAGCTATAAAAACTCCCAAATTAAAATCTGAACCCAATATAAATAAAGTCAACTCCCGGTCATACCTCTTAACCCTCCAAGCCTTCAACTATCCAATTTTTTCCAAAATGCATCAAATTAACCTACGGACCTCCAAATCAAAATTCGGACATACGCATGAGTGCAAAATCACAATACAAAGCGATTGATATCATCAAAATAACATTGGGACTCTTGTACACAAAAGTCAAACTCCAGCCAATTCTTACTGCTTAAACTTTTGAAACAAGAATGCTTCTTCCAAATTGAGCCTGAATCGTCCGAAATCTGAACTCGGCCTCACACGCAAGTCATAATTCATGATACAAAGCTGCTCGAGATATTAAGCCACCAAACGGGATGCTAATTCTCAAAATAACCGGGCGGGTCGTCACCCTTGTAACTCTTCAATTCTAATTATCAGTTAATCATAAAATGATTGTTAATCAAAATTACATTGCACGAGTTAAGAAAACACATGAACCAGCTACAATAGTTAAAAATCTTCTATCTGAACCAATTGTAGGTACATAGGACTTATATTTTCTCCATTTTCCCATATCTTACCTTTAACATTCATATTCCTCCACGATGTCTTTACGAAATCCACTTTCTTGGTCCCCAACTTGCGGACCTGCCGATCTAAAATAGTAACTAGAACATCACGGTAAGACATGTTCCCTATAATCTTTACCTCATGTGCTTATGCAGTATGGATCCCTGATATATTTATAATTACTAGAATGTTTTCATAAGATCGATCCTTTATTACTTGTATATCATTTATCACATATATTCAATATGAGGACATGATAACTAGATGAACATATTCTAATTCTTAGGGAATATTCAAATTTTTCCCTTCTCTAGGTAGTTTGAGTGGCTTTATATGTCTTTATTGGCTTGTCCCATTATGTTATTATTGTCTTCTTGAGCAAAATATTCAAGAAGACCCCATTATTAACTCGAGATATCCTTAAGTATCATTTTCATGTGTCGGGGTTCGATCTATGACACTTCTAGCAAAGACACCCTTGAATAAGACTGACTTTTCTATAACTTGATACATTAAATCAGGTCGAACATTTCTGCCTTTAAAACTATCTTATAGGGAGTCCACATTTCCTCCCGCGTCATGCTTTATAAGGAGCTACTCCGTGCGGTTTAAAATGTATCCCTATGATCCTCCCGCATATAGATACTACTAGAGTTATTATTGTGCGATCCTCAATACTCGTAATTGATCAACCCATCTTTCTGTTAAATTTGGCATCATAGCTTGTAACATGACTTTGAGCATCTGATATGCTAATTTGTCTGATTAGCAACTGGAATATTAAGCCACAAGCCCTACAATGATTTTTTTCATGTCGTCCCACCAATGTAATCATTTCACCTCATAGTATATCTTTGACGTTCTGAGATGAATATAATAGTATGAATAATGAACCTCTATCCTAATATGAGGTCGGCCATGATATATAACATCCCTCTTTCAACCCAAAATATGTAGTTTCCTCTTGATCAATACCCCCTTTATCTTTCCTTAAAACGAGAATCTTCCCTGTCCATAAGAGATGACTCTAGTCAACCCTTTTTTCTTTTGGACTTGCTCATTTGTCAAACAACTCGTGACTTTTGTCTAAACACATCCATTACAATATTGATTCCACTCTTTTTATTCTTCTTCTGAGCCATCTTATATGAAACATGTACCTTTGTGATTCTCTGTCATCCTTAGTTTTCCCACTATCCCTAGTTGTCAACGACTTCTTATTTGGCTTGTATTATGATATTCCTTGTTTGCAACTTTGATCTAATTCCCACACATTTTGAATCTCTTGTAGATATAGTATGGACCTCATATATTGATTTCCATATTCCTGTTACTGTATATATTTGATGTATTTCTTCGTTGGTTAGGTTATGATTTATAGAAGAAACTAACGTTGTGAAATAACTTACCTTCATAATGCTTCATTGTACTTCTTCTTTTTCTTATTTCCTATTCTAAGTCTTTTCCTTGATGTGGACATTATTGTTTTTACTTGGATGGTTTCCCTTCTTTAGGCTTTTCCTTGAAATATTGTACTAAGTCCCTTGTTCTTTTTTCCATCTCGACTATCCCTCACGGTTGCAACATTTAGATATTACCATGATCCCTCATGGTTTCTCTTTATCTCCATATGATTGTTCTTCCTTCTCCTTCTAATATCACCAATTTCCTTTTGAGTCATGTCTTCCAACTTTAACACAATCTTCAGTTTAACATTCACATGTATAAAGTGTATGACTACACTTGTCATCAATTTATAGACCAATATCATCTCTTTTCCATATCTTTTCTGCCCGTGTGTTACTTTAAAGTTACCTATACTCCTTTCTGTCCCAATCCTCCCGTCTTTTCATTGTTAAACAAACGTGCTCTCGACCTAGTGCTTTACCACCTCGTTTGCCCCCTTCGGGAAATAGTTTCACGCTTGAAATCCTACTCCTCTTTCCGCCTTCCGTAGTTCTGTATTCATGGTAGCTTATGATTTACCTGTGAGTAACCTTTCTTCCTCCGATATAATTTACAGGGGCCCATAGATGTATAGAGTCATACGTTCTTGCCGACATGTCTTCTTTCGACGAGTTCAACTTATGTTCACGTGGCTTGTCAAGGAGATCTTTATGAATTTCTTTCAGGGTTCTTCTCCAACTAGTCATCTTCCTCATTATACCCATCCACTCATTCTTTCATTACAATGGTAGCAAGCGTGGAGTCCTTTGAATCTCTAATCGGTACCTCAGTTCTAGTTCATCGTAAGTCATCCTTTGATGGCGGAACCTCCCATTTGTATGGTTAAACTGACATTCTAATAATCCCTGTTAAAATTACTAATCCACTTTTAATGAAAAGGGGGACCATACTGCTTTATAACCCAAGAGCTCACTTGCCTATTAAACTTATTGTACTTCCATACTTTAACCTATGTCCCCTAATAGACTTCAATATTCAGTCATATTGCTCGATTTCACAAAAACCTTTCAAAACATTCTGTTTCTTGTCTCCTTTAAAGTAATTTCAACAATACACTTCCTGTACTCTAACTGGCCACATTCTTTAATGGTCTAATATTACTTTACTTACATGATAAGCCCATCAATTGTAGGACCTCCCCTATGATATCATTCGCATGTTGCGCTTATTGTCTATTTTTATTATTTTTCATATACAACGACTTATCCACGAGGGTAAGAAACTATCCAACTAAGATTCCCTGCACTGTCAGGTACCATTCTACTAGCCAACACGAACATTAAAAGAAAATTGGGCTGCGTATCTGTAATCAAAAAGTAATATCAAGAGCTGACGCTCGATCTCCACTCCTATCTTGGTATTTATGATTAAGCATTGGGCATGCCTGTATCTTGTGGCTCTTACTTCCGCACCAAAAACAAACACTCGTTCTTACACGACTTTGGCCGGCATGCACCCAAACGCACTGATAACATAATAGTCGGGGCTTCTCTACACTACGTGTACTTCTGCTACAAACTACTGCCACCCGGCAATCCTATATAATCATCAACCGTCCTGGCCCTCTTAGTCCATCCCATAGCTTTATCAGAATCATCCCTTGAAAATTTAGATGGCTCTCTATCTCGCAACTCCGTAGGTTGTAAATTTCCAGAACCTTCAAGAGCTTTATAACTATCAGGGGCCCTCAGGTGATGCCAATTCTGAGAGGTTACCAATTGTGTCAAAGTCTGTGCATCATTTCTCACATGCTAATCAAACAAAGCGATGGTGGAACTGGTAGAGCTAATGATGGTGGAGACTCTATCAAGTCCTCTATTACTAGGTTAACCGAGGGTATCTGAAGGAGTGACTCACCTTGATCCTCAGACGGATCACTCTCAATAGAGAGCGTACATTGCATACCCCCCTCCTTAACATCCTGACTAGTTGTAGCTCTACTAGGTAATCACATCTCTGTAAAACCCACATGTCACAACCCAAAACTAACCCAGTCGTGATGACGCCTATCGTGGTACTAGGCTAGCCGGCTCATTTCCAAAACAATGCAATATTTCATTTCAAAAAATAACCTTAGAGCTATTTAACAATAAAACTCTCACAAGAAATTCAAAACAACAAAAAATGCAGAAAGAAAGGCATGACATCGGGTGTCACTAGTCATGAGCAACTGGTACAACTGTCTGTAAACATCAAGACCAACATAGTCTGGATTAATAAAGTACATCTAAGGGAAGATAAAGGAGGAGGAAAGCAGGGCTGCGATCTCCATGCAACTACATTCCTAACTCCGAGAATCAGCGTCAGAAATAATCTACAGCTTCAACTGTGTCCAGAAATGCTTGGATCTACACACAAGGTGCAGGGAGTAACGTGAGTATGACAACTCAGTAAGTAACAATAGTAAATAAAAACCGAGTAGTAGTGATGAGCAGATATAAAGTCCACATCATGAAATCTCAGTAAACACACCACATGCTTTAAAAACCAAGTTTCGGAGAAATTCATTGAAAGATACTTTTCAACAGTTTCAACAGAGGCTCAATGCAAAA
Organism: Nicotiana knightiana; assembly: GCA_005239525.1. Taxonomy (NCBI): domain Eukaryota; kingdom Viridiplantae; phylum Streptophyta; class Magnoliopsida; order Solanales; family Solanaceae; genus Nicotiana; species Nicotiana knightiana. Next base: position 156,461 of record ML436642.1, on the reverse strand, counting down.
GAGAGTAAAACTGATGAAATCATAAACAGCCCTTCGTGCAAAACATCACTCATATACAGCCCCTCGGGCAAGCCTTTAGTCACTCATAAACAGCCCATCGGGCATACCTCACAATCACTCGTAACAGCCCCTCGGGCATACCTCACCATCACTCATGCCTCTCTGTCACTCAGCACTCGTCACTCGATGCTTGGAACTCGCACTCAGTAGGTACCTGCACTCACTGGGAGGTATGTACAAACTCCGGAGGGGCTCCTTCAACCCAAGCGCTATATCAAGCCAAATCATGTCATAAGTCACTCAAGCCCTTGGCCAATATCAAACATGCTACGACGTTCAAACCGATCCCATAAATATCCTTACAAAATCAAGTCCTTGTCCTCACTATGTCATTAACCTCACAAGCTACTCGGGCTTTCAGTAAAACAGGGGACTCAACCAAAACATCGTTTATATGCATCAAAATAGAGTAAAACTGAGATATGCGGTAAACAGGTTTAATCATGAATGAGTAAAGATTTCCATAAAAAAAAGTGAGAGGATAGTAAGAAAAAGGCCCCTAAGGGTCCAAACAATAATGGTCAAGGCCCAAACATGGCATTCAACCTAATTTACAGAAACTTCTAAAACACAAAGATATTACATAGTTTCAACTAAATACGCAATTCTACGGTTGCTACAGGATGGACAAAGTCACAATCCCCAACGGTGCACGCCCACACGCCCATCACCTATCATGTGCGTCACCCCAACATAGTAAATGATATGAAATCCGGGGTTTCATACCCTCAGGACCAGATTTACAATCGTTACTTACCTCAAACCGGTCAAATCCCTAACCCGCGATGCTCTTGCCTCTTGACTCGGCCTCCAAATGATCTGAATCTATTTAAAATCAGTATATTACCATCAATATATGCTATTGGAATGAATTTCACAAGAAAAACTATAAAAGTAGACAAGAATTCCGAAGTCGGCTCAAACCCGCCCCCCGGGCTCACGTCTCGGAAGCCGACAAAAAGTACAAAACTTGAAATCCCATTCACTTACGAGTCTAATCATACCAAATTTGCTCCAATCCGATAATAAAATCCCATTCAAAACCCCCAAAATCCAACTCAAGAATTCTTCTTCATTTTCCCAATTTTCCACCCCAAATCACAAATTAAAGGATGAAATTAAAGGCATAAATCATGTAATCTAACCAAAATTAGATAGAAATCGGTTACCCCAAATACCCACGCAAGAATCTCTCCAAAAATCACCTTCTACCGAGCTCCTACTTCAATTTTATGATATAAACTCGAAACCCTCGTTTGAATCTTTTAAATTTGCCCATTTATACATTCATCGCGATTGCAGAATTTGCCTCGCGATCGCGAAGCACAAAAATGGACTACCCACACATTAACTCTACGCGATCGTGGAACTACTCCCACAATCCTGGATCACTGCTTCTCCATCCTACGCGATCGCATCCTCATTCACGCGATCGTAAAGAGAAATTCACCGCGCCTCCTCACAACTCAATTACTTCTACATGAACGTGGCATTAGCCACGCGTTTGCGAAGCACATCTTCTCACATGCACGCGATCACGTTCCAAACTTAGCGATCACATTGCACAAACTCGCCTCTGCTCCAAATAATCCTGCGTGATCGCGGACCTACCCACGTGATCGCGTATAAGGAAACCGGAAAATTACACCAGCAGTTATCATCCATTATGCAAAGTCCAAAAATGATCCGTTAACAACCCGAAACTCACCCGAGGCCCCCGGGAACTCAACCAAGCATACCACCAAGTCCCACAATATCATACAAACTTATTCGCACATTCGAATCACTCAAAACAGCATCTAAACACCAAATTACCCTCGGATTCAAGCTTAAGAACTTCTAAATTTTCAAATTCCACAAACGGCCCCGAAACCTATCAAATCACCTCTGAATGACCTGAAATTTTGCACAGACGTCACAAATGACACTACGAACCTATTTTAGCTTCTGGAATTCCATTCCGACCCCGATACCTAATTTTCCACTGCCGATCGAAAATCACCAAATTTCCAATTTCGCCAATCCAAGCCTAATTCTACCACGGACCTCCAAATTACATTCTGAACATGCTCCTATGTCCAAATTCACCTAACGGAGCTATCCGAACCATAAAAATCCCAACCCAAGATCATTTACTCATAAGTCAACATCCGGGTGACTTTTCCAACTTAACCTTCTAAAATAGAGCCTAAGTGTCTCATTCCACTCCAAAACCACTCCAGACCTTAACCAACCAACCCGATGAAACAAAATAAAGCTAAACAACACATAAAGAAGAAGAAATGGGGGAAACGGGGCTATAACTCTCAGAATGATCGGCCGGGTCGTTACATGCTCCCCCACTTAAACATATGTTCGTCCTTGAACGTCCTCAAAGTTGTTCCAAAAGCCATCAAATCACCGAATAACCTTACCACGCCTATATCCCGGGGTGATCCCACGTCAGCCTATCCCATATAGGTCAGATAACACAGCATAACAAAAATTTCTTCATCCAACCTAGCCCAAGCCTTATAACCCAAATTTCCACATCTGAAATTGTCTATAAGATCAGAATCTTGTATGTACACACTCTATAAGTCTGAACAAGTTGTATCCAACCATAGCCATAACTCAAAATTAAATTACATGATATCTCACATAACTCAAACACTCGTAGCTATAATCACAGTGGCTGCTCAGAACAACCCAATTCCGGTAACAATCTAACATCAAACAGAGACCTGTTCTAACACCTTCATATGCTGCCAATGATGAAAGAAACACGCAGAAACCCATAACCATTTGTTGGATCAACAAGTGATGGAACTCCCTCTCATTCGATTGGAGCTATGGAAAAATTTCTAAGCCGATCAACATCGATATCCTCTCCAAATAATCCGCAACTAGATCCGATAGCACCCATTCTAGGTCCGATGACCTCATATCATCCACACTCTAGTGGCATGACGCATCAATACAACTTAAAGCCACAACCCGTGCAATCAGCGCACCAATAAGCAACCACTCCAAATGTACTCAAACATGGAAAATGACACCGAACAATAGAATCGTCCCGCAAGATAAATGGGTATCGCCATAACGCAATGCTAAGAACTCCTCACACACTGAAGAACCAAAACACTCGAATCAAACACACAGGGATCATATCTTAACATAAATTCCCTGCAATGCGTGACCCCCATCCAAACGCTAGTCCATATTATATCCCTTGCTTCGCCTTGCTCAAAATCAATAACCACGTGAAATTCGACATCAATTACTCAAGGTGCATTACCATAACCACGGAGAATCAGAAGGTACCATGCCACACGAAACCCGAAGGAACATAACCAATACGCTTCAATCATGCAATACCCAATTACTCATCTCACTTAAATTCCGCTATAAGACCACAATAGAACCGCACTATGTGTGCCTAAAACCAATGAATCATAACTCCTCGTAGTATGGAAGAGTAGCTCATAAATCGTTCAAGAACACAAATAAGCCCAACAACAAGTGAATGGCACGTCCCTCACAATAGCACCAAAGAGCCAATCAATCTAACTCGATGCAAAACACCTATCTCAATTGGGCCTTGGCTATGTTTCCACTGCCTACAACTATGAAATCATCTAATCATTACAGTTCCCGGTCCCCAAATCCATAGAGCGCACAAATTACCATAGCTGATCTCAACTCCGCCGCCTGAATGCCTAATCCTTCTTCAATACACGATCATACCACGAGGAGTACCCCTAAAATCCGTATGTGTTGCAAGGAAAAATATGAATGTCCACAACCGATCAACTAGGAGAGTGCTGCCACAACAATGAAGTATCCATAAATCAAAACACAATTCCTCTTCTGAAACTTACACCTTCATCAAGCTATACCTAGAAGTAATATCACCCATCTGGTCATCTGAGATCGTGACCATGCAACTGCAACCTCAATATTACACCTCACATCGCACCCATTACGCCACCATATGAAAGATACGACAGATCTCAAAATCCACTCTGAGTCGCAAGCAACTACATACTCATTTAGCTAAGAAATTTCCATTTGATTCCATTATGGATTACAGTACGCCACATGCCCCACACACCAATAGAAAATATACATCTCAAACCATGGTAGAGATCATCAAGAACTCTCCAAAATCCACTTGCGCTTAATCAAACCGTCAGGACTGAATCCCTCTAACTCAACCAAGCTACGCAGGTCACCAAACCTAAGAGTATTGCCACGAATCACATGTATAGCCTTACCACATCATAAGAACCCAAAGAACCGATCTTACTCATTACCATGCCGATCCAATCTACTACCAAGCTGTTCTATTCTTACGAGTTCCTTTTGAGTTACCTTCAAATTGATTCATCCCCTTTCCATAATACCAAAATCCTCAACCAAAACTCCCACACGAGACCCTAGTACCAAAACCACACTGCCCTAAGGCTCATAAGCCGCTGTATATTCTCTTAAGCACCCCAAAGTACCACAACTCAAACCCTGACTCTGAATGGACTTTTTGTGAATTTAAGATATTATTTCCTTTTCCTGATACCAAAATGTAGAATCGACAACGATATAGAAATACCACAAATCTTGACGCCTTCCAATGAAAATCTTAGTTTCTAGCCAGATATACATCTTGAAGATTCCCAATTGTTACATATAAACCCTGAATCCATCAGAACCATTCTCGAGAGTCATTTACTCTGCTCAATTCCCAATTAAACTGATCAAACAGACCGAACGACTTGTAACCCATTTTCACACCAACATCCTAAGAAGTAATCCACACTTCTAAGCAACCGAGCATTCTTCTACTCCACACACACTACATCCTCCGCAGCTTGCTACTCAATTATTCCATGCCTCCCACATACCCATAGAGCGAAATACAACATGTATCCAGAATTTGCCATACTTGAGTCATCCTCACTCTCAACGCTTGCAGTCATAACTGATTCACTAGTATAGCCCAACTAAAACAAATAGAACACAAAATCGTGCAATCAACTTGTCGATGACAGACTCCCCCACTTGCCTTGAGTCCATAGATTAAAACGCACAATAGTTCACAAAGCCCATACTCCATTTTCGCCATAATACTGATGTGGGATTCAACAAAATCCTTCCTGAGCTCCTACAACGCAATCCAACTATTACTTCAAATTATTTGCAAATCTCACATTCACCATTATAATAGTCATGCCAACTTCTACAAGCGATCTAAACTCAAATTGCAACATATATCATTTACTGGTAAAAGAGAACTTGCTATAAAACAACATAAGGGTCACACAACCTTAGGACACCCCGCTGGAGATAACCCCACATGATTAGCCTCAAAATGATATCTCTCTATAACCTTCCAAAAATCATAGCTATTACGCAATCACTTTATCCTCCTGCATTAAAACACAACTAATGCCTACCCTCGAGGCATCACAATATGCGGTACAAGAACCTGAAGTTGATGGCAGAACTAACACTGGATTTGTGGTCAAAGCAACCTTGAGCTTCTGAAAGCTCTCCCCACACTCGTCTGACCACCTAAATACCCTCACTGGACACCCCGTGCCCATGAATGCTACTGAACTGAGCCAAAATTCACACTTGGAGAACTTTTCATAAAGATTCTCCTCCCTCAATCTCTGTAATACAATCCTCAAATGACGAGCATGCTCTTCCTGGCTATGAAAGTACATCAGGATGTCATCAATGAATGCAATAAAGAAGGAGTCCAAATATGGCTGGAACACTGTTAAGAAAATGCATGAACGCTACTGGGGCATTGGTTAGACCAACAGACATCATCAAGAACTCATAACACAACATGAAGATCTACTTCACTCCACAACTAAACTACATGAGAGGTACTTCAATACACCCACAACTCTAGGCCATACGTCAATTTAAGACAGAAGTCAAACACCCAATAGTTCTTGCTACATCTCCAGCAACCCCTTGTTGTCACATTCAAACAATCTGAACCCATATCACCATCAAATGATACTCACCAAATAGTTATCTAGTCACAAAATCCCACCAATAAGGACACAAACGGGCATATAAGTCCCAAATACACGTGCTCACACAATCGAAATCTCAGTACTCATGCCACAGACAAAACCCGGCCTCAAGTCCTCCAAACTGACCTATCATCAATATGCTAAATCACACCTCGCACCTCATCCATGGATATCACAAGCCGTCGATGCACAACTGATACCGAGCGCTCATGTGCGCATACAAATGCATGGAAGGAATTCAAAGATTTACGCTTCTGGCTGAACTAATGGATTTGCACGACAAGAATTCAGGAATGTGAGATTTTTCCTAAGGGTTACGCATCCTTTCGAAGATAAGTACAGACATCTCCATATCGATCCACAAGACACTACTAAACCTGCTCATGACTCGTGAGACCTATGTAACCTAGGCTCTTATACCAACTTGGCACAATCCAAAACTAACTCAGTTGGGATGGCGCTTATCGTGGTACTAGGCTAGCTGACTCATTTCCAAAACAACACAATATTTCATTTTAAAAAATAAACTACGAGCTATTTAACAATAAAACTCTCACAAGAAATTCAAAAGAACAAAAAAAATACGGAAAGAAAGGCTTGACATCGAGTGTCACTAGTCATGAGTAACTACTACAACTGTCTGTAAACATCAAGACTAACATAGTCTGGGATTAATCAAGTACAACTAAGGGAAGATGAATGAGGAGGAAAGTAGGGCTGCGATTGCCATGATGCTACCTTGCTAACTACTAGAATCTGTGTCAGAAATAATCTACAGCCTCAATTGTGTCCAGAAATGCCTGGATCTGCATACAAAGTGCGGGGAGTAACGTGAGAACGCCAACTCAGTAAGTAACAACAGTAAATAAAGACTGAGCAGTAGTGACGAGCAGTAAAGCATATAAAGTCCACATCATGAAATCTCAGTAAAAACACCACATGCTTTAAAATCAGTGTTTGTGTCAAATCATCTTGTTTAAAAACCCAGTTTCGGTGAAATTCGTTGAAAGATATTTTTCAACAATTTCAACAGAAGCTCAATGCAAAAGAGAGTAAAAATTATGAAATCATAAACAGCTTATCGGGCAAAACATCACTCATATACAACCCCTAGGGCAAGCCTCACAGTCACTCGTAAACAACCCCTGGGGCATACCTCACAATCACACGTAACAGCCCCTTGGGCATACCTCACCACCAATAATGCCTCCCAGTCACTCAGCACTCGGCACTCAAAACTCGCACTCAGTAGGTACCTGCGGTCACTGGGGGGTGTGTATAGACTCCGGAGGTTCTCCTTCAGCCCAAGCGCTATATCAAGCCAAATCATGACATAAATCACTAAGGCCGTCGGCCTCACTTAGTCATAAAGCTCACAAGCCACCCGGGCTTTCAGTAAAATAGGGGACTCAGCCCAAAACATCATTTATATGCATCAAAACAGAGTAATAAAACTGAGTTATGCAGTAAACAAGTTTAATCATGACTGAGTATAGATTTACAATCTAAAACAGTGAGAGGATAGTAAGAAAAAGGCCCATGAGGGTCCAAACAGTACTGGTACAAGGCCCAAACATGGCATTCAACCCAATTTATAGAAACTCTTTCTAAAACAAAAAAATATTACACAGTTTCAACAAAATACGCAACTCTAGGGTTGCTACGGGATGGACCAAGTAAGAACCCCCAACGGTGTATGCCCACACGCCTGTCACCTAGCATGTGCGAAACCCTCAAAATAGTGAAATGATACAAAATCCGGGGTTTCATACCCTCAGGACCAGATTTACAATCGTTACTTACCTCAAAAAAGTATAATTCCTAACCCGCGATGCTCTTGCCTCTCAACTCGGCCTCCAAATACTCCGAATCTATTCAAAATTAGTATATTACCATCAATATACGCTATAGGAATGAATTCCACAAGAAAAACTATCAAATTAGACCAAAAGCGCGAAATCAGCTCAAACCTAGCCCCCGAGCTCACGTCTCGGAATCCGAAAAAAATTACAAAGCATGAAAGCCCATTCACTCACGAGTCTAATGATACCAAATTTTCTCCAACCCGATAACAAAATCTCATTCAAAACCCCCAAAATCCAACTCAAGAATTCTTCCTCATTATCCCTAATTTTCCACCCCAAATCACAAATTAAAGCATGAAATTAAATGCATAATCATGAAATTGGACAAAAATTAGATAGAAATCACTTACCCCAAACACCCACTCAATCTCTCCATAAATTGCCTTCTATCGAGCTCCTGCTTCAATTTCATGATATAAACTCGAAACCCTCGTTTGAATCTTTAAAATCTGCCTAGGTATACCTTCATCAATTTTGCGGAATTTGCCTAGCGATCGCGAAGCACAAAAATGGACTGCCCACGCATTAACTCAACGCGATCGCGGAACTACCCACGCGATCGCGGATTACTGCTTCTCAAACCTACGCGATCACATCCATACTTATGCGATCGTAAAGAGCAATTCATCTCACCTCCTCACAGCTCAATTACTTCTATGCGAACGCAACATTGGCCATGCGTTCGCGAAGAACATCTTCACACACGCACGCAATCACGTTCCAAACTCAGCGATTGCATAGCACAAACTCGCTTTGCTCAAAATAAGCCGGCGCAATCACGGACCTACCCATGCGATCGTGTATAAGGAAACCAGAAAAATCACCAGCAGTTATCAGCCATTATGCAAAGTCCAAAAATGATCTGTTAACAACCCGAAACTCACCCGAGGCGTCCGATAAATCAACCAAGAATACCATCAAGTCCCACAACATCACAAAAACTTAGTCGATCCTTCGAATCACTCAAAACAACATCAAAACACCAAATTACCCTCGGATTCAAGTCTAAGAACTTCTAAACTTTCAAATTCCACAAACGATGCCGAAACCTATCAAATCAGCTCCGAATGACCTGAAATTTTGCACACACGTCACAAAATGACACTAAGGACCTATTCCAACTTCCAGAATTCCATTCCGACTCCGATACCTAATTTTCCACTACCGACCGGAAATCACCAAATTTCCAATTTCGCCAATTCAAGCCTAATTCTACCACGGACCTCTATGTTACATTCCAAACATGCTCCTAAGTCTAAAATCACCTAGTGGAGCTATCTGAACCATACAAATCCTAATCCGAGATCGTTTACTCATATGTCAACATCCGGTTGACTTTTCCAACTTAACCTTCTAAAATTGTGACTAAGTGTCTCATTCCACTCTAAAACCACTCCAGAGCCGAACCAACCAACCCGATGCCACAAAATAAAGCCAAATAAAAAATAAAGAAACAGAATGGGGGAAAACGGTGCTATAACTCTTGGAACGACTGGCCAGATTGTTACACCACATCAAAGCATAGGTTAGACTTGATTCCCAACAACTAAGCTCTTTCACACGATCTAGAACATGAAAAGAAGGTAACCATCCTAAATGTTGTGCATCCTCCTATTTATCTGTGTGGCACGCAACACACCCATAAACAAGATTCTACTAAATATGACTTGTAGACTAGAACAGACCTACTCTGATACCATTTTTTTCATGACCCAAACCGGAGGGCCATGATGGGCACACCGACCTTACTTTCTGAGAACCAACGTAACATATCCTTAACCATGGTATCATGCGTAAATGGGACAAAAGGGTCATCATGAGACAACCAGAATAAAATAAAAGGGAATACTCGACATAGGACAACCCCAAAATGATATACATGAGATACATGGGCCTACAAGGCCAAATAAAACATCTATACACATGACATCTGTCTACAAGCTTCTAAGGAGAACATTAACCAAATAAGGCTGGGACATGGCCCCGCTATAACCATAAACATATGTACATAAGTATACTGACTCGAAAGGAAACTCCGAGACAAGTGGAGTGCAACAACACTTCATGGTGAACTGGTAGCCTACTCGGAGGACTGTCAACTTCACTATTCGGATCTGCAGCACGACATGCAGCGTCCATAAATAAAAGAGATGTCAGTACGAATAAAGTACTATTTATGTAAGGCAGGAAAGCACAAATAAAAATAGTAATATAAAGAGAGATAGGGAAGGCACAACCTATAACATCTGAGTGCCTCCGAGGGAAACTGGCATGAAATGTCTGATATATATATATATATAGACACACATATAGTTTTACAAACATACATCTCTATTGGCATCATCATATCGTACCCGACCGTAATAGGTTCAGTAAAAATATACCCGGCAATCATAAGCCTCGATAGAATCATACCCGGCCACGTGGAGCTCGGTAAAACCCACTGATTAGTGGTTGCAAAACAGGTGTCGTACCTGGCCGACTATAGCGCGGCTCCGTATAGTAAAACATGTACATATATATTATGCATGCTAGACTCATGAGAATCATATTCTGAACCTTTCGAAGTGACGTAAGGTCGGTAGCCTCCGTATATATTATTAGGGATAATCTTCATCATGAATATTATAAGAATAAGGAAGTAACAACAACATTGATAGCATGAGAATAGGAGAAGTAACATCAACATCAATTATTCCATAAGAAGGGAAACAATGTAAGTACTGCTAGCTTCTAAGAGTTAAGTATCTTTGGAATCTCATTCGTTACATTATGTATAATCAGAGTTTTGCAAAAGAAGGAATATAGCGTCACATACCTTGTATATACTTCCTAACCTTAAGCTATGCAAATGTCACGGCTCCTTGGTCTACAATAAGAGAAATGATACCATCGTTATCGTTTAAGCGTCGCAAATATTATATATCGACTACTACCTATTTTACTATAAAGCGGGCAGTGCCTCCCCTATTTATATGACTTCTCACAAGTTACATCTAACCCCAAGCAGACAAGAAACATCAATAATAATCATATTAAACCTCCCATACAGTCCATCAATCAACAACATTACTAACAAGCCTTTCGATAGTTATCTCACAAGTTCTAGCTTCAACAACATAGCCGAAACATGGATAAGATTAAATACATGTAGGGTAATAGGTTCCTTATCATTAAATAGATTGAAAAACTACAACTTGAGACTACTTCACCACGAAGTATCCTTCCAACGTAGCCACAAGAACAAGGAAATGAAACTAGAGAGAACGTTGGGTTTCTCGACACTAGAAACACTTTGGAAGACTTCAAATCACCTAGGGTTAATATAAAACATTGGGTATTTTATAGAACATAAAACAACTTAAAACAATCCCCCACGAGCTGGAACCACACCAAAATCAGCAACCACAAGAAGAACAAGAAATTCACTAGCGCCACGGGATTCCCGACACTTGATTTTTGTTGTTTGTCTTTTGTTTCGGTCCTCGATCATGAGAGAAATTTAAGATAAGGGTTATATTCTAGAATATGAAGAGATTTAAAAAGAATGAGGGAAAACGGGTTGTAGGCATCATTTATATATCAAGATATCTCAACTGCCTAAGTGGGTCCCATATGGAGCTGCTTGCGTAATCTCGCGAAAATGAAAATATCTCCGTACTCTAATGTCGTATCAACGAACGATTTAATAAGTTTGAAACTAGACTCATAGATCTTCAACTAGTGTGGATCACCCTGTAAATCCAAGTACATTGAGAGAAAATTTTAGTGAAATTATACAAAAATTTCAGTAAAATTTATCAACGTAACTTGTGATGATTTTTGTGGACTTGTTTTTCCAAGCTCGCTTTACTTCAAAACATAACAAACGACTATCATACGACAAAAATAACACATAACACCACATTTTTTTCATGTTAAGCACCCTAGTCTGACCCCAAAAGTACGGGTTATAATATTCATAACTTGCCGACTTTCCACGAAAATTATTTTCTTCTATTCGATTAGCTTCTTAACCTTCCAACCTTCACAATAATTAAAACTTGTTTAAGACATCATTATCTTTGTAAAGGTCCTTCAACTCTCCGGATAATAATGATTCAATTAAGACAAATTCTAACATGCAAGTACGAAGTGTAACACTAATTCCATAATTTCAAGGTTAGACACAACACTTACCTCACTTCGCGAGCAAAGTAATCAATGAACCACGACCATGCCTTTTGAACAGCCTCCAAACCAACTAAATCTAGAAAATTATGAATCAAACTATTCAAAATAAAATTTAAAAACTACATATTAATGAAAAAGGTTCAATTTTGATCATCTTTTAAAAAGACAACAAAAGTCAACCCTGGGTACACTTGGTCAAAACCCGAGATTTTGACAAAAATCCGATTTTTCATTCACCCTCGAACCCGGTTATGTGATTTGTTTTGAAATCCGATCTCAATTTGAGGTCTAAATCTCAATTTTATAAAACCCCCAATTTCTACCCAAATACCTAACTTCTACCATGGAAACCCTAAATTTGATGTTGCAATCACATGAAAAGTAATGGGTATTTGAAAGAAAGTAGATTAGAGTTGCTTACCAATACTTTTGGGAAGAACAATTACTTGGAAAATTGCCTCTGGAGTGTTAAGGGTTGAGAAAAAGGTGTAAAATGAGCTAAGTCTCGATTTTTCCTTTTTTAACCTAGCTAAAGATATCGCAATTACGAAGCACAACTCGCAAATGCAAATAGTGCATTAGAAGCCCATACGTCGCAAATGCAACAAAATGATCTCTAATGCGAATAGCACTCCTTCCCAAAAGCGGCAAACTTCATCGCAAATGGGAAGATACCCCAGCTTAACATTGCATCGCAATTCCGATGCTAGAGTCGCAAATGCATACACAGAACCCATCGCAAATTTAACATTTTGTTCACCAAATGCAATGTCCTAGCCCCCATCCCATTCTCGAAAACGTGAACTTTTATTCGCAGAAGCAAGGCTTGCAATTTCGAGCCAAACCTTGCAATTTCGAGATTTGCACCAGACACTAGAAGCAACACTTCATCAGCAACCCTCAAACATTCCAAACTCATCTGAAACTCACCCAAGCCCCTAGGGCTCCAAACCAAACATGCAAGCAAGTGTGCTATTATCATATGAACTCTCTCGCATGATCAAATCACCTAAATGACATCTAAAACTACAAATCGAACATCCAAACAAATGAAATTGCAAAGGAAAACTCAAGAACCTCTAGAATTGAAATCAAGCGTCCCAATCCTATCAAACGAACTCCTATTAGCACCAAAATTTGCAGACAAGTTTCAAATAGAAAACCGGACATATACCAAGTTCCAAAATTAAAATCCAAACCCGATAGCTATTAAGTCAACCTACGGTAAAACCTAAGAAAATCCCAAACTCTCAAATTGCTAACTTTTGGAGAAACGAGTCATATCAATCTAGGGACCTCCTAATTCAATTCCGGGCATACGCCAAGTCCAAAAGTACAATACCTATCGGAATCATCTAAGCAACGATCCGTGGTCGTTTACAAAAAATGTTGATCGTGGTCAACTCTAGCCTTATTTTTAGTCAAAATTTCCATTTTATCAAATTTTCATATAAAATCTTTTCGAACAGTGACACGGACCATGCGTACAATATAATAAACACCAAATGAAGCTAATAGAGGTCTTGGAATACATAAATAAGGGCTATTACGCAAAATGACCTATCAGGTCGTTACATTTTCCACCTCCAATGGGCATCTCCTCGCAATATAGAACTCAGACTCTCATGTAGCTTCCTCGATCGGCTGACCTCACCACTACACTCTCACAGAAGGATAACTCTTAGACTTCAACTTTCGGACATGCCGGGAAAGAATAACCACCTGCTCCTCCTCATAAGTCTAATCTTTGTCCGATTGGACTGAGCTGAAATATTATACATGGGATGGATCACCATAATACTTTCAGAGCATGAAAACTTGGAACACCATGTGAACTGCCGATAAGCTGGGTGGTAATGCAAGTTTGTCGGCCACCTCACCAACTTTCTCAAGGATAAAAAAAGGACAAATATACCTAGAGCTAAACTTGCCCTTCTTCCCGAACCTCACCACACCCTCCATGGGTAAAACTCTAAGCAAAACCCTCTGTCCAACCATATAAGCTACATACTAAACCTTCCGATTAGCGTAACTCTTCTTCCAAGACTGGGTTGTATGAAGCTGATCGTAAATCAACATGTCTTTCTCCAATGCATCCCGAATCAAATTAGTGCCCACCAACGTAGATTCTCCCGGCTCAAACCAACCAACTTGAGAACGAAAGCGACTCCAATATAAGTCCTCACAAGGAGCCATCTGAATACTTGATTAGTACCTATTATTATAGGTGAACTCATCAAGCGCTATGAATTGATCCCATGAACCCTCGAAATCCATAAGACATACACGTAGCATATTATCCAAGATCTTAGTGCTACATTTGGACCGCTAGTCAGTCTGAGATAATAAACACCGACACACCATGAAGACGAACAATCTCACAGATATAGATCTGGTCCAGCTGCTTTGAAGAATACGTAGCCGCCAACAGAATGAAATGTGCTGAATTGGTCAATCTATCCACCATGACCCAGACTACAAAAAAATGCTTCAAAGTGTGTGGGAGCCCAACATTGAAATCTATTGTAATACACTCCCACATCCACTCAGGAATCTCAAGTCTCTTAAACAAACCACCTGACCTCTGGTGCTCGTACCTCACTTGTTGACTGTTCAAACACTTATCCACATACTCCATTATATCTTTCTTCATTCTTCTCCACCAATAGTGTTGCCTCAACTACTGATTTATCTTTGTGTAAGATAGATGAATGGAATACCGCGAACTATGGGCCTCCTCAAGAATCAACTCTTGCAGCCCATCCATATTGGGCACACATATTCGGCCATGCCTCTGAAATATCCCATAGTCTCAAATAGAAGCCTCCTTAGCATCACCATGATGCACCGTGTATTTAAGAACAAGAAAAATGGGGGTTGTCTAACTAGCACACTCTGATGCTCTTATACAAAGAAGACCAAGAAACCACGCAAGCCGGAATCCATCTAGGCTCCGAGACATCCAGTCTCACAAACTGATTTGCCAAAGCCTAAACATACATGGCTAGTGGCCTCTATGCTGTTAGTAAATATGCCAAACTGCCCATACTCTCTGCTTTTCTACTCAATGCGCCATCCACCATATTTTCCTTCTCGAGATGGTACAAAATAGTGATATTGTAGTCTTTTAACAACTCTAACCACCTCTGATACCTCAAGTTTTGATATTTCTCTTCTTAAACAAGTGCCATAGACTCCGATGATCTGTGAATACCTCACACAACACGCTGTAGAGGGACCAATACACGACACATCACAATAAATAATATAAGTCCCCAAACCCGTAAGCAACACCAACACTTGGGTTGTATTTAATGCATTCTTGAGCTTTTAAAAGCTCAACCCACACTTATCGGACAATCTGAAAAGAGCACTCTTCAGGGTCAACTTGGTCAATGGGGTTGAGATAGATGAAAACCCCTTCACGAACCGGCGATAATAACCCGCAAAACCAAGAAGCTCCAAATCTATGTAGCTAATGTAGGTCTAGGCTAGTTATGAACTGCCACAATCTTCTTAGGATCCACTTTAATGCCCTCGAAAGATATAACATGGCCCAAAAAGGCAATTGAGTCCAACAAGAACTGACCATCTCTCAGAGTCTGAAGTACGATCCGAAGATGTTGCTTAGGCTCCTCTCGACTGCGAGAGTAGACCAAAGTATCATCAATAAAGAAGATCATAAAAGAGTCCAAATATGTCTTAAACACCCGGTTCATGAAATCCATAAATGCTTCCTTGCATTTTTCAATCCAAAAGACATCACTAGGAACTCATTGTGATCATAACGAGTCCGAAAAGCTTTCTTAGGGACATCTGATGCACTAATCTTCAAATGATGTTAGCTAGATCTCGAATCAATCTTCGAAAACCCTTTGGCGCCCTGAAGCTGACAAAATACGTCATCAATCCTCGACATCGGATACTTGTTCTTTATAGTGACCTTGTTCAATTGCTGATAATTTATACATATCCTCATTGAACAGTACTTCTTCCTCACAAACAAGACGGGTTCACCACAGGGTAAGACACTAGGTCTAATGAATTTGTTATAAAGAAAATCCTAAAATTGCTTCTTCAGTTCCTTCAACTCAGCTGAGGCCATATGATATGGTGGTATAGAAATGGGCTGAGAGCTCGGAGCCAAGTCAATACAGAAGTCGATATCTCTGTTGGGTGGCGTACCCGACAAATCTATAGGAAATATGTGTAAATTGACACACTATGAAATCCGTGGAAGGAACCTCCGCACTAGAATCACGGATACAACCATATATACTAGACACCCCTTCTAGACCATACATCAAGCTTTCACCTAAAAAATAACCCTACTGGTATAATGGACAGGAGTTCCCCTCCACCATAATTGGGTTAACTGCGACATGGCTAAGGTCACTTCATACCCAAGATAACATCAAACTCCACCAAATTAGGAAGTAGAAGGTCCACCCTAGTCTTAAAGCTCCCGATAAAAAACCACACACAAGCAATAAAAACAATCTACTACAATAGAATCTCACACAAGAGTGGACACATCGAAAGGAGCACTCAAAGTATCACGAGGCATAACCAGACATGAAGCAAAGTAGGATGACATGTATGAATAATTAGATCCTGGATCAAATAAAAATGAAGCTTCTTTACGAAAAATTAGAGTAATATATGTGTTGATTGTAACAGAGGACTATGCTTCAGGTTTGGCTGTGAATGCATAAGAACGGAGTTGGCCCCCACCACTCTTACCTATGCCTTTGAGATGGCCTCTAGGTGGCTGGCCTCAAATTCTAATGTCCTGTCCTTCCCCTCTACTTGGTTGTGTGAGTGGTGGAGCAACTGGTGCTGCCATAATGGCACAAGAACCCTGATGAGGTCTGCTGCCCATCAATCTATGACAGTACCTTCTGACGTGGCCTATACCTTCAAACTCAAAGTACTCTCTCAGGTTCTGTGGATGTTGAAGCTGAGATTGGCCCTGACGGCTATGATAACCAGTGTAGTAACTTTGTAGCGATGGTGCACTGATAGGACATCAAGGTGTACTAAATGCTATCCGCATGAATCAAAATAGATGTGTGGCGGGCTAGATCCACAAATCTGGTCTCATACTGGGTGACTATCATGCCACATACTGGAGGCACTCGAACTGCCTGCGGTACCCTTTTCTTAGAGTGAAAGGAATGAACTTCTCCAGAAAAAGCTACGAAAATTGATTCCAAGTAAGTGAAGGAGAAACAGACGTTCTGCTCCACTAAAAAATCTTGCCACCACCTCTTGGTAGAACCTGTCATCTGGAACACTGCAAAGTCGACTCAATCAGACTCTATAATACCCGTTTGCGTAACACCTCATGGAAATGGTCCAAAAATTCATGTGAGTCCTCAGAAGGTGTACCACCAACGTAATAGGAAAATGCTACATGAACTTATACAACCTCATCAATCCCTTACAAGACATCGCGGCTCTCTCCCCGGGCTATGTAGCAATTACGGGCTGAACTACCAAAACTGCTGGAATCGCCGGAGTCTGATATGTGGGAGTCATCTACTTCGGTGTGTTAATGACGAGAGTTTGTGCTCCTCCCTCAGCCTTAGATATCGATGGTGCCGTAGGAAATACTATAGCCCGAGCCACACTCTCAATGAGTCCAACTAAGTAGAGTAGAGCGTACTGAAGTTTGGGAGTAGTATTGAATCCCTCTAGGACCTGAGTGGGTCAGAATGGTATGGTCTAAAGTGGTATCTCCTCCTCATGATCAATCTGAGGCTCTACAAGGGGTGCTGCTGCACGTGCTCTAGGCCGGGCTCTTCCTCTGCCTCAGCCCATACCTCGGCCCTGGCCCCTACCCCTCCCCTGGTAGTGGATACGATAGGGGGCTCTATCTCCTGCTCGTCTGTAGATCTTATACGTGTTATCACCATCTGCGAGAGAATAATAACATGAAGGTTCAAATTTCAATAATGGAATAAAGTCGTACGATAGAAAAAGAAAGAAGTGAAATTTTCCTAAAGCCTTCTAGACTCTAGAAGATAAGTACTGACCTCTCCATACCGATCCTCCAGACTCTACTAAGCTTGTTCATGGCTCGTGAGACCTAGGCAACCTAGTGCTCTGATACCAACTTGTAACGACCCAGAATCCCATCCTCGGGATCGTGATGGCGCCTAGCACTTCACTTCTTAGGCAAGCCAATGTTAGCTAAATTACCTCACTAGTTTTAACAATGTTGAATCAAAACATTAACAATAATAAACTGTAATCATTTGAAATAGACTAATAAAGTACAAAATGGTGAAATCTAAACATATCCCAGACTCCAAAGTCACGAACACATGAGCATCTAGAGCACTACAAAATAAGTTGGAACAAAATACAACTGTATTAAACTAAATAAATAGTAAATACATAATGAAAAGGGGACTTCAGGATTGCGAACGACGTGCAACTATACGTGCAGTCTCCTAAAGTAGTTGAATCTGAGTTGTCTCGCTACGCGTTATCAGTACCAAGACCGGTATGTGGACAGGAGGTGCAAAAGTGTAGCATCAATATAAGCGACCGCATCTACTCTATAAGTGCCGAGCCTAACCTCGACGAAGTAGTGATGACGCTATGGCAAGTCACTTACAAATAACATGTACGAAATAATAATAACAGAAAAATAGGAATATAAATAAAGAAATAAACTCATATAAACGTGCCCGAAGATCAACTACCAGAGAGCCCAAAATAACAAAGTCTCAAGTCACTTATCACAATACCGAGGATAACTCAACAATCACAACCAATTATAATATATCAAATCGATTTCGGTGCCCAACCATATCCCACTATATCATTTTCTATTCATATCATAATCCATCCTTATCCTTTCACATCATTTCAATACCGTTGCGGCTTGCAACCCGATCTCCAAATAATTTCAAATAATTAACATAAATAACTAAACAAAAATATTTACAAAATATCAACACAAAGAAGGTGGAATGTACAAAACAATAAAGAACCAAGGAATCAACGGAGAATCTCCAACATCTCGAAATCTAAAATTTTACCAATTCATCAATATAGAAAACTTAAACGATTCACATGAGAGAAACCACCTAATAGAAAGATATGTCATATAAAAATAATAAAAGCAGGTAAAACATGTGGAAATTAAGATAACCAATTAAGGCAAGTAGAAACATCTAGGAAATAAGCAGAAATCGTGTAAGGAATGAACAAATTAGGGAAAGTAACACTTAAATAACAAGTAACAAATATAGCATAGATGTCAAAAAATATGTAATAGTTAAAGCATATAGCAAGATATATCATGGAATAAATGAAAACATGGAAATAAATATCCCAATCACGCGTGCTAAATCCTATGACGGCGTAAATAATCTTGTCACCTCGCTTATATACCGATTCCCCACATAAATCACTAACAAATAATTCAAAAAATCCTAATTACCTCAAGTCTAAGGTTAGACACAACACTTATCACACTTTGTGAACATAGCAATCAGTCAACCACGACCTTGCCTTTTCAACAAGCCTCCAAACCAACCAAATCTAGCAAATTTGATCGCAAATGCAAATTGTGCATCAGAACATATGTCACAAATGCAAAAAAATGATCGCAAATGCGAAAAACCCTCTTTCGCAAAAGCAGCCAACTTCTTCACAAATGCGAAGATACCCCAACTCAACATTGCATAGCAATTGTGATGCAAGAGTCGGAAATGCGGACACAGAACCCATCGCAAATGCGACTCCTTCTTCACAAATGTGAAGTCCTAGCCCCCAACCCATGCTCGCGGATGAAAAGTTTTATTTGAAAAAGCGAGGCTCGAAATTGCGAGATCTACACAAGACACCAGAAGCAACACTGCATCAGCAGTCTTTAAAGTTTCCAAACTCATCTGAAATGCGTCCGAAACTTAGCCGAGCCGCTCGAGCAACAAATCAAACATTCACGCAAGTGTAATATCGTCATAACTTGCTCTCCAGATCAAATCACCTAAATAACATCTAAAATTACAAATTGAACATCAAAATGAATGAAATTTCAAATGAAAACTCAAGAACTCTAGAATTGAAATCAAGCGCCAGAATCGTATCAAACCCACTCCGACATACACCAAATTTTGCATACAAATTTCAAATAGCATAACATACATATGCCAAGTCCCGAAATAAAAATCTGAACTTGATTTCCATAAAGTCAACATATGGTAAAACCTAGGAAAATCCCAAATATTTTCTAACTTTCGGCAAAACTAGTCAAACCAATCTAGGGACCTCCGAATTCAATTCCGGGCATACGTCCAAGTAAAAAATAACAATACGGACCTACTTGAATCGTCAATATACCGATCCTTGGTTGGTTACAAAAAAAATTTTGACAGTGGTCAGCTCTAGCCTATTATTAGTCAAAATTTCCATTTTTATAAAATTTTCATATAAAAGCTTTAGGAAAAGTGGCACGGACCATGCACGAAAACCAAGAAAAATCAAGTGAAGCTAATAGAGATCTCGAAACTCGAAAATTACGGCTAGTATGAAAATCGACCTACCAGGTCATCACAAAATCCCTAAATTTTCCCTTCAACTCCCATTATTTTAATGTAAAATCTCATAAATAGTCATGTAATATAATTTAAAATTGATTAAAATAACTTACCCAACAGATTCTCCACAAAATCACCTCCCACCTAGTCAAGTGTTCAAAATATGATACAATGAAGCTAAGTCCTAAAATACTTAGCTATAAACATGATGCAGATGTCGCATTTGCGACAATGAATTTGCAAATGCGACGCCACAAATGTGACGCCTCAAAAGCCGACAAAGTATCGGAAATGCGACCCCTGACAGACCCAGCGATGATCGCACTTGCAATCAAAAGGCTCGCAAACGCGAAGCCACAACAGTCGCAAAAGCGACCCCAATCATCAGAAAAGTTGACAACCCCAGAGTCTCAAATGCGACTCCAATATCGCATTTGCAAAAATGCTGAATCTTCCCCATTTTAGAAAAAGCGAGAAAGTACTTTAAAATGTGATGGTCGCATTTGCGACCTTCTCATCACAAACACACAAAATTCTAACAATGCCAATCTGAAACTGACTCGAGCCCTCGGGGCTCCACACCAAACATTCACACAAGTGTAAAAACATCATACAAACTCACTCGTGCAATCAAAAAAGAAAAATAATATCCGAAACCACGAATCAGACATCAAAACACATGAAAATCATAATGAACTCCAAGTACTTCTAGAATTGTAACCAAGTGTTTGAATCATATCAAACCATGACACCAAATTTAACAGACAAGTTACAAATAGTAAAACGAACCTATTCAAAGTCCTAAACCAAAAATCCGAACCCGATAGGCATAATGTAAACCATGGTCAAAATTAGAAAAATTTTATACCTTTAAATTTCCAATTTTCCGCATAACAAGTAAAATCAACCTAGGGAGCTCTGAATTAAATTATGAGCATACGCCCAAGTAAAGAATCACCATACTAACCTAATAGAACCATCGAAACTCCGATCCGAGATCAAATACGCAAAAATTTGAACTTGGTCAACTCGTCCAATTTAAGCTTCTAAAATAAGAATAGTTCATCCAAATCAATCTCGAACCTCACAAAACTAAAAACCAACTATACGTACAAGTCATAATACACTATGTGAAGTTAATCGTGTGCTTAAACATCCAAACTCAATATAAATGCTCAAAACAACCGGTTGGGTCGTTACATTCACCCCTACTTAAACATGCGTTCGTCCTCGAACGTGCCAAAAGTCATTCCAAAGCTATGAATCACTACATAAGCTCACCATACATATACCCGCAAGTGATCCCACGTCACTCCAATCCATGTATGCATGGTAACACAACTTAACTGAATATCTTACTTAATCCTTAGCCCGTAAACCTTAGAACCCAATCCCCAAAATCTAAAACTCATCATAAGACACAAATCTCACATCAATACATTGTATATACCTAGACAAGCTGAGTTAAGCTACAACCTTAACCAAATGTATAATCACATGACATTCCCCACAACTCATATGCTCTTGGAAATAACTTCTGACCACCATAGCAACCCAAAAATAATCTCGGTGTCGGTAATGCACTTCATGTCAAATAATACCTTGTTCTGGACCTTTGCAACACTGCTAGTGATAAAAGAACATGTAGAAACTCATAACAACCCATGAAATCAACAAGTTTAGAAGTTCTCTCATCCGAAAAGTACCATTTCCCAATTCTGAATGGAAATATGGTTTCATTCTTCCAAATTCAAAATAATCCTCCTCTTGATACTATATTGTGAATCTCATGTCTAAAATCCTCATCTCAATCAATACAAGCACACAACTGACAAGTTACACCAAAACCACATGGATTCTCACACAACACAGTCATGTACACCAAACAAGCAATAAATCATATATGCCCCAAAAATAGAAAGAAAGCAAGGTTTGAGGACTATCTAACAAGTACAACAGATATATCAATAAAAGTATAATTTCATTAACTCATCCCACAAAGGGAAAATAAAACATGAAATAAACACAAAGAAGGGTATCCAACGTAACTTCATTGCGGCATTTAACCCGATCTCAAATATATCAATCCATAAAGGGACACCCATCAAGCCAAAATGCTCGGGCTCACTAATTACATGTATCCCAAAAACAAGCACGATAGAGTGCACAAACATAATTGTGAAAAGATGATTAGGAATAATACAATACAGAGAAAAGCAAGCACACCTAAGGTGAAATAAGAAAATCAACATCACGTTGTCCATCTCACCTATATATCTATAAGGCATGAACATGATTACAAGATGCGTGCGAACAATAATATAACTTCACGACCCATCATATCATAAGAGGGAATCACATAACATAGGCTAGGGCACGAATAAAATCCATTCTGCCCAATAATATAGTCACGATATCAATTGCGTAAGAGCAACCAAACCTAATCGGATATACAATACACATTCTCGTTATGCTTACAAATAGCCCCCAAATCAATTCTGATTATCCCTAAACAGGTATATAACCTTGCAAAAGTCTATAGCAACCTATCCATAACACACACCATCAGTTATCCGATCCTCAACCTTTCTTCATAATTCACAATCAAGGAATAACTTACCTACAAGGACATCATTCCCCTAAACCTCATGAATACTAGAATTTCCATACCCGATCTCAACTCCGCTACTTAAATGGCTAATAGATCACACATACTCCATAATCTTACGGAAATAAGCACATAGATCTTCCATGCCACATAGCAAAACCTAAACCTGAGAAGCCCAAAACTAGGCGATCACCATAACACTAGTCAAGCATCTGCAAGTCAAAACATAAGGTGCTTCCTAAAATGCACACTCTTCTCATGCAATATCCAGTAGTGCCAGAATTCTCTTAACTTCTGAAATCGTCCATGTAATCTAAGACTCGCGACCTCATCCAGGAGAAAAGCATAATATCTAACATACCAATTACCTTTATTGCTATGCATACCCAACACCACTGAGCTGACCCATTTATTCAAATCGTCCTCGACTTGTATTCAAGTTAACACTTTCCCATGTCTGTACAGAATGAACCTAAATCAAAGGTCACTGCAAGAGATCCTAGCACGAACCAAATCGTTCGAAAGCCCATAGACCGCTATATTTCCTCCGAAGCACCCACCAATGCCACAACCGAGATACCTACTTTGAAAAGACCTTTTGTAATCTGAAGTTGTTTCTATAATACTGATACAGAAATGCCGCAAGTCCTAGAAATATCCCATGCAAATCTCATACCTTAGCCATATAAAACTTCGAGGAACCCTTTAATACCACATATACACCTCATGCCAAAACTAATATAACACATGGCCCTGCAATCTGATTGTCGATAGTGGACTCCCCCACTTGGTGGGAAGCCATAGGACATAATATCCAATGATCTGCAATACAAACCTTCAAAGCTCGAACAACGCCAATCATAAGATACTACAAATCATCTACAATCCGCATGTCCATCCATGTGACAGTCAATCCGACTTCTTCAATTTCCTTGAATGATAATATGTACCTTTCATTTAATATAAGTCCTATACAAAACACATAGTCTCTAATACCACCAACTATCCTCAAATCAACATCCTCTCATGAACCTAGAGCGATCACGATGATTAGGCAATCAATTAAATCTTCCCAAACTTATACTCACCAACCAGATACAAGAACCTGCTGCATACCACACTTGAACAACTGAAGATCTACCGACACATCACTGTCCTCAGTACGAACAACATATCAAGAAAATGATAAAGCATCATTGGCCCCCTTGTAGCCCATTCGCAGCATCTCAAACTATCAGTGCATAGCTGACACCGAGTCTGCAATATCATGTACGAGTGGATGCAAGGGAATGTATGATATATTCTCTAAGCTGAATCAATATCACACGATAAGGAATGAAACAAGAGGAATTTCCTAATAGTTCTGCAGCCTCTTGAAAGTAAGTATAGACATCTCCGTACCGATCCGCAAGACTCAAATAAACTCGCTTATGACTCGTAGCACCTGTGAACCTAGAGCTCTCATACCAACTTGTCACAACCAAATATCCCACCTTAAGAATTTGTCATTCCCCAACCTCGGGGAGCGCGATGGGCGCTCAAACGAGATATCCCGATTGAGCAAGCCTGCATATTGTCGTCTACCCACCTCACCCATGAATAAAGTGAAGATGCATTTTATTAGTTATACGGAGAGAGGTCATGTGAATAACACCAGTTCATTTCCATTAGTTACTTCATTAACAAGTCTCCAAAATAGTAGACTATATAATCGTAGTATCAAGTGGAACATGTGATAGAATACAACATTTCTAGTTTGACTTTCCCAAGACCAATATACAACCCACACTATGTCTTTGGAGCCTCTAACAGAAACAAAGAATGCTACGACAGTGCTGGCAATAAGGCCCTAGCTATACCGCAAAATGCTATGTACAAAGAACAAGAGATACAATACCCCAAAATGAAGTACGACTCACCAAGTTAGCTGAGGAGAGGGTGTATTGTATCACTAGTCTATGCCGCCTACAGTGGAACCACCTGCATCTATTAAAGATGTAATGCCCCAGGAAAAACGAATGTTACTACATGTGTAATAGTACTAGTGGGAAAAACTAAACACCCCCTCAATAGAACGAGTAACAGTACAATGAGAAAGAAACATGGAATAAATGAGGGCCTCAGACAATATTAAAGTATCAAGTTAGGAGAGGATAAATTTAAAGCAAGTTTCAATATTTTATGTTGGCGGATCTTTAGTACCGATACATCATCCTGGTTTTTGCACAGAGTCCAATCTCAGACTGATCGATTAAGCCATCTCACCCCGAGACGTCTACTCACAATACCACCATGGGCGCGGTATTGCGTCCGATCTCAGCCTAATTGGATAAGTCATCTTACCACAATTCCACGTGGGTCAACGTCACCTCATATTCCTCTGGAAATCATTTCATTCCATTTAAGGGGAATTATCTTAACATATCAATCTCATCCCATATTCGGGGAAAACTCTCACCACCTAACACGAGGATTTTACCCTCACTCACGCCTATAGTAGCATGTGTAGTTTCGGGGTTAGGTTATTTCAATCTACCTTTTCTCTATGACTAAACTATACTCCTAAGAATTTATAATTTAAAGAATTTACAACTCCTTACAATGACGTTTGCACTTCTCTTTGTTTCATTGGAACTAGTGGCCCCTATTGTAATATTATTCTTGTCACGTTGGTCATGTTTCATATCTCATGCTCACCTATTTTGATTTCGAACATCATCAAGGATCATCAACAACATGGCATTTATATTCAAGACTTTAAGTACACATGTGATCAAATAAGAGTCTTGTATACGGCCGAAATCGGAGTATCTCGATTTGGAGGTCTCTATTATGCTTCGAGCCCGAGCTCGAAGGTTTCAAAGTCAAGTTCGAATCCGATCCTAGAATGTATACTTCGGGAAAGCACATCGAAGGCCTATCACGGTCTACCTCAGAGCCATACTAAATCGATGGCCGTCATGGAAAGGTGGGAATATTCGAAGGACACGTGGTTAAGACTGATAAGTTCTGCAAAGGATAGTACAAATCCGTACTAGGCCATTATACAAATGTACCAATAGTATTCTTTGTCATAATTAGAAATGTACCGTATTAGGGTTTTCCCCTCCTATATAAAGGGACCCCAATCATTTGTAATATCATCACTTCAGTGTAATAGAACATTCTACTCTGCTCTTCTTGTTTAACCTGCTCAACATCATTCCTCAACTTTATTGTTCTTCATTTATTGTTCTTCCTTTACTGTTCATAATTTACTGTTAAAGACTAATTTCAAGACCCCCGAGGTTATCGAGCTCGAGGCCCCCATTTCTGTTACCACATTGGTTTAGCTATCACATTCTTCTTACTTACGCTTATTACTTCTTGATTATTTACTGGTATTGAAATAAATCACATATTTTTAGAACCATAAATCAAGTATAATTGTTAACACTATTTTCGAGGTCAACAGTTTGGCGCCCATCGTGGGGCTAAAAATAATAGTGATTGTTTTGGTCCTAATTTTCTGATAACACAAGTTATTCTTCATGCTTTTTCTTGTCAAAGATTCTTTGATTTCAGGTTAAAAATATGTCAAACTTAGCAAACGCACATGGAAACAACGGTCTTGAGTTCCTTGGAGAGAACAGTGCAACAACCTCTCTCGCCAGTGTACCACCACAAAACCTTGGGGTAGCACCAACACCAATCTCTGTCGATGTAGGCTCACGCAATCCTTTGCACGTCGATTTGGATGCTGATACTGACACAATCCCAAATAACACAAGCTCGAGAAGAAAGAGAAGTTAGTTTGCAAGTAATTTTTGAAATGTTACAACCACAGTAAGTGGCTATTTCTCAGCTACAAAGTCAGCAGAAGACTAAGAACAACATGACCGGAAACAACTCCTCGAGTTGAGCCAGAACCAGAAAGATCTAGCAATAATGGGTTAGAAACAGACCCCACTATCATGAGGATGCTCGAGGACCTCACCAAAGGGACCAAGTAAGGAGAAAAGAAGATAGAGGCCAACGACAAAAAAAATGGAAACCTATAACTCGAGGGTCGACCAGATTCCGATCGCACCTCCAATTTTGAAGGGAGTAGATTCGAAGAAGTTCGTGCAGAATCCATTTCCATCAAGTGTGGATCCAAAGCCCATTCCAAAGAAGTTCAGGATCCTCGATATCCCAAAGTACAACTGGACCACAGATCCCAATAAGAATATTACCACATATACTTGTGGTATAAAGGGAAATCATTTAAAAGATGACGATATCGAGTCTGTCCTGTTAAAGAAATTTGGAAAAACCTTGTCCAAGGGGGCCATGATGTGGTATCATAAACTCCCCCCGAACTCAATAGATTCGTTTGTCATGTTGGAAGACTCTTTTGTGAAGGTACATGCTGGTGCCATTAAGTTCGCTACAAGGAAGTCCGATGTCTTCAAAATCAAACAAAGAGAGAACAAGATGCTAAGGGATTTTGTATCCCGTTTCCAGATGGAGCGAATGGAATTACCACCAGTCTCCGATGGCTGGGCAGTGTAAGCCTTCACCCAAGGACTGAATGATCGAAACTCAATAGCTTCGAAGCAGTTGAACAAAAATTTGATCGAGTATCCAGCCGTGACTTGGGAGGATGTACACAACATGTACCAATAAAAAATCAGGGCCGAGGATGGCCAATTGGGAGCCCCCTCGGGCTCGGTGTATCCAAGCAGGTTATTCATGAAGGAATCAAGAAATGCAGAAATGGGGCCGAGGTCGAATAAGGAGAGATACCAACCATATGTCGAAGATCGAAGAAACACTTCGAGGCGTAATGTACCTAAAAATGGTCGAAGGGTAGATCGAGGCCAGAGCTCTCGAGGACTCATGAGCAAAACCAGGTTCCACAAGCACTCGGGACCATTGGAGGTACCCCGATTGTTAGAGTACAACTTCAACATCGATGCCTCAAACATCGTATCAGCCACAAGCAAGATTAGAGACACGAGTTATCCCAAGCCCATGCAACCAGATCATTCCCAGAGGAATCCCAACTTAATGTGCAAATACCATGGAACTCATGGTCATAAGACCAAGGACTGCAAACAGCTTTGACAGGAGGTAGCCTGATTCTTCAACGAGGGGCACCTCTGAGAATTTCTCAGAGACCGGGCAAAGAACCATTTTCGAGAAAGAGATGCAAATAGAAAAAATGAACATGTGGAGCTGCAACACGTAATTCATATGATCATCGGAGGAGTCGACGTCCCACAGGGACCCATATTCAAACGAACAAAAGTATCCATCACAAGGGAGAAGCGACCCTGGGACTACATTCCCGAAGACACCCTCACCTTTAGCGAGGAAGACATAGAAGCCTTATCACAACCTGATAATAATGCACTGGTAATCTCTATCCTTTTAAAATTCAAATTAAACGTGTGCTCGTGGATCCAGGTAGTTCGGCCAATATAATCAGGTCGAGGGTTGTGAAGCAGCTCGGGTTGCTCGACCAATTCATACCCGACTCTTGAGTCATGAATGGATTGAACATGGCGAATGAAACAACAAAGGGGGAAATCATCCTCCTAGTAAACGTGTCCAGGACCATACAAGTCCACCAAATTTCATGTCGTCAAAGGTGACATGAGGTACAACGCCTTACTTGGAAGGCCATGGATTTATAGCATGAGGGCAGTACCATCAACTCTTCATCAAATGATGAAGTTCCCAACAAAGGATGGCGTGAAAACAGTGTATGGAGAGCAGCATACAGCCAAAGAGATGTTTGCAGTGCTTGACTTGGCATCGGTATCGGCTCCATCTACCTTGGAGAAGTCAAAAGGCGAACAGGTGGCTAAATAGCAATCACAACCCATACCCTCGGTTGAGCCTGAGGGACAGGTGATCGATGAACAGGTGGTCGAGGATGGAGAAAAAGACTTTCTCACCCCCCGAACCTTCATCGCCCCCGAGGAATCAGATGCAACACAGTCCACTGTTGAAGAACTCGAGCAAGCAGTATTAATCGAGCATCTTCCAGAACGAAAGGCATACATGGGAATAGGACTAACCCCCGAACTCAGGAAAAAACTTATTCAATTTTATTTTGATAACATTGATTTCTTCGCTTGGTCCCATTTACATATGATACGGATACCAGTGGAGGTAACCAATCATTGATTGAGTGTCGATCCCAGGTTTAAACTAGTGAAGCAAAAAAGGAGGCCTCAATCCGAAGTAAAGCATACGTTCATCAAATATGAGGTATCTAAGCTTCTTAAAATAGGATCCATTAGGGAGGTAAAAAACCCCGAATGGCTAGCTAACGTAGTAGTAGTCCCAAAAAATGGAAATAAATAGAGAATGTGTGTAGATTACAAGGATTTGAACATAGCATTCCCTAAAGATTCTTTCTCACCGCCAAACATCGATCGTCTAATCGATGTTACGGGTGGCCACGAGATCCTCACTTTTCTCGACGCCTACTCCGGGTACAATCCAATTCAGATGCACCCGGAGGACCAGGAAAAGACTTCGTTTATACGAAGTATGGCACATATTGCTAGAATGTAATGCCCTTCGGGCTAAAAAATGCAGGATCTACATACCAACGCATAGTTAATAAAATGTTCGAACATAAAATAGGCAAGTCTATGGATGTTTACATTGATGACATGTTAGTTAAGACCCCACGCGTAGAGGACCATTTGACTTATTTGCTGGCAGCGTTTAATATCCTAAGAAGATACAACATGAAGCTCAACCCCAAGAAATGCGCTTTTGGAGTCGGCTTGGGAACATTTTTGGGCTTCATAGTGTCAAATAGGGGGGTCGAGATCAACCCTAAAAAAATGAAAGCCATCGAGGAGATCACAGTGGTAAACAATGTGAAAGTAGTACAACGACTGATTGGGCGGATAGCAGCCTTAGGTCGATTCATCTCAAGGTCATTGGAATGGAGTCATCACTTTTTCTCCCTTCTGAAGAAGAAAAACAACTTCGAATGGACTCGGTAATGCCAACAGGCCTTGGAAGAATTAAAACGGTATCTCTCGAGCCCGCCTTTGCTCCATACCCCGAAGGAGGATGAAACACTATACTTGTATTTGGCCGGGTCTGAAGTTGCGGTAAATAGCGTGCTGGTTCGAGAAGAACAAGGTATGCAAGTCCCTGTTTATTACGTATGTCGGACCCTAGGAGATGCTGAAACTAGGTATCTGCACTTAGAATAACTAGCTCTTTCATTAGTAAGTGCATCTAGGAAATTGAAACCTTACTTTCAATGTCACCCTATATGTGTATTAATACCATATCCTCCTCGAAACATCTTGCGTAAGCCCAAATTATCGGGCCGATTGGCCAAATGGGCCATCAAATTTGGAGGTATGATATCGAGTATCAACCCCGAACGACTATCAAGTCTCAATTTTTGGTAGACTTCGTGGCCGATTTTATGCCTGCCCTCGTGCCCGAAGTAGAGAAAGAATTCTTGTTAAAAATGGGCACATCATCGGGGTATGGACTCTCTAAAGTGACGGTGCCTCGAACATGAAAGGGTCCGGGCTCTGTATAGTTCTAAATCTGCCTACTGGCGACATAATTAGACAATCTATAAAAACTTCAAAGTTGACTTACAATGAGGCCGAGTATGAGGCCATGATTGCAGGTCTCGAACTTGCCAAAGGCCTAGGAGCAAAGATCATCAAACCAAAATATGACTCTCTTCTGGTCGTAAACCAAGTAAATGGGAGCTTCAACATTCGAGAAGATATGATGCAAAGATACTTAGACAAACTTCATTTGACATTGCATCGCTTCAAAGAGTGGACCTTAGTTCACATACCTCGAGAACAGATTAACGAGGCCGATGCACTTGCCAACTTTGGTTCATCTGTCGAAGAAGATAACATAGTCTCAGGGACTGTCGTACAACTAACAAATCGGTGATCGAAAAAGGCCATTCCGAAATCAACTCAACGAGTCTAACATGGGATTGGAGGAACAAGTAATTTGAGTACTTGAAACATGGGAATCTCCCCACGGACCTAAAGAAATCGAGGGCCTTTCGAGCTAAATCAACCCGATTTTTACCCGACGAGAATGGAACACTGTACAGAAGGACCTTCAACGGACAACTAGCAATATGCTTTGGACCGGGGTACACCGACTACGTGCTACGGGAAATCCCCGAAGGTACTTGTGGAAACCACTCTGGTGCCGATTCTTTAGTTCGAAAAGTGACCAGAGCAGGTAACTATTAGGATAGCATGGACAAGGACACCAAGGAATTCGTCCGAATATGTGACAAATGCCCAAGATTTGCACCAATGACTCATCAAGGTGAACAACTACACTCAGTCCTATCCCCATGGCCATTCATAAAATGGGAGATAGACATCGTCGGCCCTCTACCAATGGTTCCAGGTAAAGCCAGATTTATCCTATTTATGACTGACTACTTCTAAAAATGGGTAGAAGCAAAGGCCTTCAAGAAGACAAGAAAAAATCGACTTCATATGGGACCACATCATATGCCGATTCGGGATCCCTTCCGAGATTACATGTCATAATGGGAAGCAGTTCATTGGCACCAAGGTGACAAAATTCCTCGAGGATCATAAAATCAAAAGGATCCTATCAACGCCTTACCACCCAAGTGAAAATGGTCAAGCCGAGTCCACAAACAAAACTATCATTCAAAACTTAAAGAAGAGGTTAGAGAATGCGAAGGGGAAGTGGAGAGAAGTGCTGCCCAAAGTACTATGGGCATTCGAACAACTTCGAAGTCGAGCACAGGGGAGACCATGTTCTTTTTGGTATGTGGGTCAGAGGCATTGATACCAGTTGAAGTAGGGGAACCGAGCGACAGATTTCAGCATGCCACTGAGGACTCGGACAACCAGGCCACGAACACCTCCCTCGAGCTACTAGATGAAAAGAGTGAGGCCGCACTGGTTCGAATGGCCGCTCAAAAACATATGATTGAAAGGTACTACAACAGAAGAACAAACTTTCAATACTTTGGAGTCGGTGACTTGGTTCTAAGGAAAGTCACCCTCAACACTCGAAACCCAAATGAATGGAAGCTAGGCCTTAGTTGGGAAGGACCGTACTGAGTCCCCAGAGTAGTAGGCAAAGGGTCCTACAAACTTAGCACCATGGAAGGCGAGCAACTGCCAATCAATTGGAACATATCTATGCTCAAATGCTATTATTTTTAAGGTATAACCTTCTCCCATTTCGTTTATATTTCATACTAACTTGTTGCAGTTGTTCGATTAAGAGGAATCGAAACACCCTTCAGCTCGAAGACCTTGGGTTTTAAAGCATGTGTTGCACCCTTTTTCCCTTAGATCGGGATTTATCCCAAATGGGTTATACCGGTAAGGTTTTTGATGAGGCAACATCTATATGCTACCTAAGGAAAACTCAAGAAGTATTCAAGTCTTCTTTTTCAATCAACCTCGAATACTAGGGGGCATCACCCTCAGAGGTTACCTATAGGCATGTTATCTACCCATCGCATATTAATATTAAAATATATCCCATCCCTTTTTACTACAACCCCAATCATTTATACAAAGATTATTACATGCCCAATTAATGAGTAAAGTAATAATATTACATAATAATGAACAAAGTCCACAATAGTCCCAAATAATATAACTAACTATCCAGTGTTACCGGGCCTTCACTATCTCTTACATAGCATACTTAGGCCTTCAATAAAAGCCACACGATCACAGGTCCATAGAAGAGTCCATACTAATTCAATGAGCCAGATCACCAAGGTGTCGCACCACTTAGAACAACTAATATAAGTATATAGTACATGACAAGGAAGTAGAGTATTAGGGATAGTTTTGGAGGTTGAGGGAATGACTAGAACCAAGCCCTTGTATGCCAAAGTTCACAAGGGCCTCAATTGGACCCCCAATAGTGCTCACACTAAGGAGGCCAACAATTGAACCTAGATAGCGTTTGCTTTCAGCCGGCTAAGAATAGGAATCCAGGATATCAGAGTAACAAGTAAGGAGAGTGGACAGGAATCACGAAATTGAGCATACAACACAACTGGTCAAACAGGCCAGTAGGTTCAGCAAGGTTCACATAGCAAAGTACCACATAGACAACCCCATAGGAATTAGGAGAAAACAGATTTACATGCATACATAGATGCATGAAGTTTAACTGGTTGAAACCTAAAGATTCTAACATAATGCCATATTAATTAGTACTTAGACATGATGGAGGGACACACATTGTGATAATCACAGAAAGGATAGGGTAGCAAATTAACCAAGGCATACTGGAAAACATATTAGCATAGGAGCAAAGTCATAGTTAATAGAAAAATAGAGTGTTTATCTTTTGAAAATCAGGACAACATGAAACAAGTATAGAGTAGACTTTAGGGAAACATTCCCTAGGGTTAGAGCTTACACAAAGGGCAATCAAGTATACATAAGATTTAGCACTGGGAGGTTCATTCAAGTGGGGGGGGGGGGGG
>ML436642.1:90761-122584 GCA_005239525.1 Nicotiana knightiana | reverse complement strand
AAGGGGGGGGGGGGGGTGATTCCCATGGATTTGTGGTAGTATTCAAACACAATATGCAGAAAGTTTGTAACTTAACAGTATACAATCACAGTAGTCCGGCTCATGTTAACGTGGACCTTCATTTGGATTCAAAACTAAACATGCTCAGATGCCAAATGGAACAAAACCCATTTTAGAAGATAAGAAATCACAGAGTGCAGATCATAGTATTAGCAACACATAAACATAAGAATATCCCACGCGTTTAATTAACACAGAATGACATCAAAGTGTTGAACATTATCATAGCTAAATCATGCTTATGTAATTCAAACATTTATGCAGAAAAAAAAAGAAAAGTTGAATATTTCAAGGGTTTAAAGGCTAACCAGTAGGAGATTCAAAAGAGTAAAGACCATAGTAGAAAAACCCCAAATCCCTGATGCTTTCGAGTTCACAAGAGCCTCAAGAATGGGCTCAGAGTAGTTTTTGCACCGGAGGAGGTTGTTTTAATGGCCTTGGCTTTCAGCCGGCCCCGAATTCAATAATTTTAGAGAGTATTCGAGTGTAATAGTGAGTAAGTGAGTGAGAAAGGAGAGTAGTGAAAACAATAACAGGGATTAAGAGATTCAAAGTCTGTTTGATGAGTTTTAGGGGAGGGTTTATACAGTAGCATATTTCACACATAAAAATAGGGAAAGACGGTAATTAAACATGGAATAAGGAAAATATGCCGGAATCAATTAGAATCAATTTTAGGGAAAATAACATATAGAATAAGGAAGTTCAGTAAATTAAACAGAGAATAAGGAAAATATAGCATGCGAAAACCAATTAGAGTCAGTTTTAGGCAAATAACACTTAAAATAAGGAAATACAATAGGTTGAACAGAAATAAGGAAAATACCAGTCAAACACAAGAAATGGAAGAATATCAATCGAAAATCAGTAAAGAATAAGGGAAAAATCTCAAACCCTAGTTGGGACTGACGACTTGAATCGGACCAAAAATGCAAGAATCGTTCAATACAACATGTATATGGACGAAAGATCGCCCAACTCTTAACAAAACCAAAGTAATTTAGCATGTTCTTAGGAAGTAGTTCTTTCCAAAAATAGGGAAAGAACTACCATAAACATGCGTATAATGATAGGGTATACCAAAATAAGTAAGTAAATCATGGATTGATTCCATGTTTGAGTCGGAATCAGAGAGTGTTAGGGTTATGGAGGATAGGGTTTAACGGAGATGAAGAGATGTGTGAGGGTAATGAACGCGGCTGGGCAGGGGGAAATGGATTAGGGTTTTGGTAGGTTTAAGTAATTAAAAGGGGGTTGGGTTATTGTGAGTCGTTCATTATTTGAGATCAACTGCCAGGATAGTAAGGGGCATAGGGCGAGTTATTTGAACGGGTACCAGCCGGTTTTAAAAAAAGGGTAGTTTGGTTTTGGGCTTTGGGTAATTGGGCTAAGGTTTGGGTAGATTGGGTCCGAAAAATAAGTAAGAATTTGGGCTATTATTTATATACTCAAAAATTTATCAAAATAATTTGTAAAAATGCTTAATAATGAATGAAAATATTATTTATGCACTGAAATACTTAAAATAATAACTTTGTATTATAAAAATATAAATATTCTATTTTGACACAAATAATATAAAATAAAGAGCAATTGTATGAATATAGGCCATTATTGCAAAATTAGGTAAGTAGCTTAAAATGCTAATGTAATTATATAGAATGGAATAAAATGTTTGAAACATATATTATAGGTGTAAAAATAATTATTTTAGGTAATTAAGTCATCACAAAAATAATTTAAAAGGATAGTTACTATATAGTTTAAATACAAGAAAATTAATTTAAAGCTTTAAAAATTATAGAAAATTGTAGAAAATGCTTGAATAGGTTTGTAAACTAAATTATGATGTAGATATGCTATTTTAAAAATATATATGTGTTTTAGAAAATATGAGGAAAAAATTGGGTATCAACACTATACACCAATATGAAGTGAATAAAGTCATCAAGTTGGAAGATAAAGTTGCAAAGACAAGGATGCTGCTTATGTTTTTTTTTTTTTTTTTTTTTTTTTTTTTTTTTTTTGGCAAATCCACTAGGCAGGAGCCTAGGGCTAGTTTTATTAATACTAAAAAGCTAAAAAGTACCACATAGGAAGAGTACAAATAAGGGGGACAATAGCACCAGTAGTGTTGCCTCTATGCCTTGGCTGCATAATCACTCCTCTGCGCCTCACAATGCCCTTATGACAGCCTCATGTAGAGGAATCATGGTGTAGATGCCGACAAAGTCTCACGAGGGCATATAATCTCATAGCCATTTGGATATATTTCCAAAGGCATAGGGCTAGAGGAACACAAACTGGGCTAAACCTTACCTTACTAATCCTATTGAGGCAAATAAAAAGCCTCACCTACTAGCATGCATGTAAAAAGAAAGAACTAGCTAGAACTAGATATTCTATGATGATCACAGAGTTTATACTATACCCTGTGATGATATTACATAGAACTATACTAATGTGATGGTATAATAAGAAAATGTAGGAGAAACAATACTGCTCCCTCTTTTCTAGTGTTGTGAAATNCTCCTCATTGACATGCTCACCCTCATTCACCAAAGCATCAAAAGAGTTTGAAACTCCAATAGCCTTTGATGGTAGAATCAGATTTTGAAGACTTGGAGTTTGCTTCTTGCTAGGTGATTTATTCACCCCTTTCCAGTGATTTTTAACAACTCCAGTAGCCTATTTTCCCCCACTAACACATGAGAAACATTACTCACAAGTACTGCAGTTCCAGTAGCTAATTGCTCACCAGTAGCATTTAAGACACACACATCATCTCCAGTTGCATTCCATACCCTTTAACTGTTTGATACCCAGCTTCAGCAATTTTTTGCCCAGCCTTATGGACACCAGCAGATGCAGGGCATGTAGCAGCCTCCAGATCTTTAGCAACATTATTACGAGCTGCTGCAACTGGAGCTATCACAGCACCATCAACATCTGCTATATGTTGCGAATTAGAAGTATATATTTGTTGACCAGTTCCCTTAGTATTTGAGACAGCAACTCGATC
Organism: Nicotiana knightiana; assembly: GCA_005239525.1. Taxonomy (NCBI): domain Eukaryota; kingdom Viridiplantae; phylum Streptophyta; class Magnoliopsida; order Solanales; family Solanaceae; genus Nicotiana; species Nicotiana knightiana. The sequence continues at coordinate 119,502 of ML436642.1, read as the reverse complement.
AGTTGTGGCATTCTTAGAAATCACATGTTCCACTCGATTCTCAACAACTCCTTCATCCACATTCCCAGCATTAACAACCTGGTCAGACCCCTTCATCATCACTGTTTCACTAACCAAATTAAGTGCACTGGAGACTCTAGCTAGAGATTGATCAACTAGAATATCGACACGATTTGATGCATTAGTTTTTTGTTGCCACTTAGCATTTAAATAGTCCCTAGAATCCCCTTGTAATTTTTCTACCTTGTTCATCTCCTCAGCTAAAGCCAAAACATCAGCAGGCAGAACACGTTCCTTATTGACAGTGCTATCGATCAAATTTTCCTCCTGTTGCATATCATCATTCGCCCTATTCCTTTTAATCAATGAACGACAATCTTCATTAGCATGTCATTGTCATTTGCACACATTACAATATGATGGAAGATTATCAAATACAAACTCCTGTATATGCTCAAAAACCTTACCAGATTTGTCGTCGATAAATTGTAACTTCATATTTTTGGGATGTTTGTCAAGGAGATCAAGAACTACCTTAACTCTAGCTGTACTAGGTCTTGTCCTAGATTGTGTGGCCTTGTCTATTGCAATAGGTTTTCCCACAGCTGATGCGATTGACAGTAAAGGTTTCTTGGCGAACAGGTTCGTCGGCAAATCTGGAAACGATACCCATGCCACTGTTTTTGACGTCTCAACCTTAGGATTGTAATCTTGAGTCCATGAGAATGTACGATATTGATGTTGTTGTCCTTTTTACTGTAAATAACCAACCTTCTTCGAAAGAACTGTTACAAAATCGTCATAAACATCACAACGAATCAACAATTGTCGTAACGCGAGCAAGCCGATCAAACAACGACCTTTAATCCCAAACTGTGTTGGAATTAAATTTCGTAGTTCCTGCAAATCTGGCGCACCATATGAGAGCTTCATCACTATATCTTGGTGAAGACCTTCTTCAACTGCATATTCCTCCAGTTCCTTAAACGAAAATTGCATCATAAGCTGTCCATGAACATGCTGGACATGTTTAAGGATTATTTTTGCTACTGGTTGTGATTTTGACGTGAGTAATGAAGCATATGTATTCGTTTTAGGGATGGGATCTGTCTCTCCCACAACTTGAAGCTGGGGAGAGGCCTGCACGTCCATGGCATCACTTAGTTCTCCATGTCGCCCAAGAAAGAGAGGATAGAGGAGAGAGCAGCGTAGGGTTTTTTTTCCAATTAGTATCTTCTTTGTTTAGTGTTGGTTATCATAACTAATGCTTCGAGCTGCTTATGATTTTTTGGGGACTATTTCTTGGTTTTTTTTTTTTGCAGCCCCGATGATGAAGTGACTTTTTTTGCAAACACAAGGTTGCTGATTTTGAGTTATATATGTGTAGTTGTCTTTTAGGTCAATTAAGACATGTTGTAGTACTATTTGTTGTTTACCAGCCATGTTCTGTAGATTTGATAATGTTTTCCCTTAGTGTATGATGATGTTGGTGTAGTAGTATATGTGTTTTCCCTTACTAGTATATGTTATACATATTTGATTATTCTAAATGGTATGTTGATCAACGAAGTCATTTAATTATTTCCAATCCAATTCATTTGACATAAAAGAAAACAACAAGAGTAAAAATGAAAAACTTACATTCCAGGCGTAAAAATGGATAACTAGATATTGGAAAATTGAAATTGAAAATAGAACAAAATGGACAACAACGAACTGAATATTCATCAACTAATATTCACCTTGATTCATAATGTACCAACTATCAACATTCATAAAGTGCGTTTAATAAGACAACTAGATACCATATTATAAACCAAAAAAAAATTTCAAAACCTAGTTATAACATGGAATCCAACAGTCACAACCAAAGAACCACAACCAAAATATAAATTTTACTATCATGGCAGTAATTACAACGCTTCCAAAAATTTACGTCATAAAAGTTTGCTAGAAGAAAATTTCCTTTACTTCTGCTCCTTACCACTACCCATTTTTGCTTGCAACTTGGTCAACCTTTGTTTGTTCAACTGATTTCCAGTGATGGCAGAATTTTCCAGCCATGTTAGGCCTTTTGCTGAGAAAGTAAGCTTTGATAGTTGATTTACACCACTTGAATCACCAACAAATCCAATTTGCCTGGTTGGAACGGGTACACTTTGCTGCCTGAGCTGGAGTCTTGTCCTTGTTTTTGAGATATTCTTTGGTCTGATAGCTATGTTAGGCTCAGGTTCAAAGTTAGGGATTTCAAAGTATGGACATTCATTGCTAGTTTGAAGCTGCCTTTGAACCGCATGGGTTGGCATAAACACAAAGTTGCTGGATTCACTAGCTTGACTGTTTTGACTTCGTTGGGGTGCTGATAAATGGAAGTCATCTTAAGTTGGGATATCTGTAGAAACTGGGGATATAGGTTGTTCATCAGCAGGTTCATCAACAAAAGTTCTTTGTTTTTCTTTTCTACTTTTCCTTGTTTTGCCACCTATTGGATGTTTTCCTTTAGAGTGCTATTATCAATATACACAATATGTGTTAAAACAAGACATAATAAAATAGAAGAATAAAAAGAGATAGATTACCTTGTCACATCTCCTAGCATTATGTTCATGTTCTCCACAGTTATTACATGCCATTGCTCTCTATTTCCTGGATTGAGAACATTGCCCCTGCCTATTAAGGGACTCATTCGTCTCTCTTGTTTTTTTTACTTTTGGCTTGCCATCCATTCTTACAAAATCAGGTGGTTCCATGTTCTGTGAGGGGTCTATCTTCCAGAAGTTTTCTCATCTCACAAGTTATAACTTATGAGAATTAGTTTGGAGATATGCCTCTTTGAAAATGTACCCGTGAATCTCACTTAAAGGGTCAACCTTCTTGTACAGTAGGCACAGATTGCATGAGGACATGGGATTCCACAAAGTTCCCATGTTCTGCAAGTGTATTTTTTCCCCCGGATTCACAATGTGCCTTCCATTACCTTTCGTTACTTCATAACCTTGGTCAGCACCGCCATTGACATGGCACTTTTGTGCAATCCTCATGAATTGGTTATACAAATTTAGAGTCTTGAGACTGTATTCACTTCCCCACCCCACCACTTCGACTTCGTTATTAGTCAACATATTCATAACCTTGATTATGATCTCTTCTAACATATTTATAATTGGCTTGTGTCTAGCTTTCAATATCTATGCATTGCAGGACTTAGTCAGTTTATTATCCACTGACTAGTTCTTGTAGGTAGTATCAAAGAATGCCCTACTCCAGCAAGTAGGTGGATACTTTACGAGATCTTCAATAGCAGCCTTACCATTATCACCCACTTGTCTTATACACTTAAACTAATATTAGAATTCCTCGTCATAAGTACTCCAAGATGCCCACCAAAGATATATCTTGTATTCCCCAGACTCCCATATCTTGCAACGGTTTGCTTCTACGTGTCTTACACAGAATATATGGTGGGCCTCAGGAAGAACTCATTGATTGAATTAATTAGCCTCTACATATTAAGGAAAGAAGAATTAAAATCTGCATACATAGGTTAGCAAAATAATAAAATAATAAAAGTAAAATGTTCATACCTTCTGCATATCTGAGATAAATGTGATTTCTTCACCAATGCTATGGTCCAGTGACATTGGTAGATGACATAAAAACCAGTTCCATGTGACTTTTGTTTCATTATCCACAATAGCCCAGACTACTAGATAAAAATGGTTTGCAGAGTCTTGACTAACTGTAACACCCCGTACATTTGGACTAGGTGTTGATATGTTAATTGGGTATTCATTTGATATTTTAGACATATGAAGTCCTAGCGGGATGAGTATGGGTGAACATAGTTGTTTCCCAATCAAGATAGAGAGTGAGGTGCATAAGATTCGACAAAATCGACTAAGTTTACAAAAGGTCCATCTTCCCGCAGGATTTAGTGAATATGTGTAAGCAGTTTTGGAAAAATCAAAAGATTAAAGTTGTACCTTTGAAATTGCTTTCCAACAATATATTGTGGAGGACTAACGGATCTCTGTGCAAAATGTTACGTGTGTTTCATAGAGTAGTGCGCAATGTGCACGCCAAGGTGCGCGCCCAGGGGGTCACGTGCGCGGCGCGCACTTATGATAGTGCTACTGCCATTTTGCATGGTCATGTGCATGGTGGGATTTCAGGTGTACGAGGGAGCACCTGGGGGTAATATTGAAAGCCCTACTTCGTCCCCCACACACCCAAAAACACAAAAACTTGATCTAGAATGGGGAGATTTCGAGAACCTAACTCCTTAAAGGTCTCTCCACCCTCCAAGGTAAGTTCGAATAGTGATTCTAAGTTAATTTCAATTTTCTAGCATCTTATTAACATGGGTAAACCCTCCATATCATTAGATATTCGGTTGGTACATCATTGTTGAGAGAAGGAACCCTAGAACTCGAATTCAAGGGGATTGAACATTAAAAAGGTAATGTCTTCACCCTTTAATTGATTCCAGCATTGGATGAATGGTTATAAACTCTAGTTCATGAGATATGAGTCGATAGGTTTGATAGAAAAGCATGAACAATTATAGGTTTGGGTTGTTGATTGTTGATTGTTGGCTAATGGTGTTGTATACCTTATGGGTGATGGAGAATGACATTGATTATAAGCATTTTAGACATTAGAATTTATCTACGAGCAAGAGAATGAGTTATTAGGTGTAGAAACACCATTAGTAAGGACTATGGATCTTTATTCTCACCAAGTGTTTGATAAAATGCTTAAGTGAAATAAGAATGAGTATCATAGCTAATATGGAATCCCTTTGACTTATATGGCTATAGATTAATGTTGAAAGGGTTGAAAAACTTCTTATTACGCTCAAGAGAAGGAAGTTAAGGTATGTGAGGCTAACTCTCTATGTTTGGAAATGTTAATGATTCTCCCTACACTATGTTTCTTTTACCATGTTACTAACTGCATCAGAAATATAGTTAAGCCTAGTCCCTTGAATAGTTGCAGAACTTCTATTCTTTGGCTTAGTAACTCGTTTATGACTTTCATTCTGAACATTGTGAAATCAACGCGCAATCAATATAGACTTGTGTTTGATGCCCATGAGTCTTAGTCTAGATTACTCCTCATGTCATAAACAGTTGAAGTTTCAATTTTCATAATCAATTCATGAATACATGTCTTAGTCTAGCTCTATTCAGCATTCGAGTGTCATGTAACTCAATATGATTCAATATTTCAGTATCATGTATTGCAGTATAATTCTCAGTTCCTGATTTTAAATTTCTGAATGTTGAACCCCTGTATTTAGACCTGAGGCTGCGGTTAATGCTTTATGCATCTTTGGGCCTGAGGTCGCAGTTTATGATTTATGCATCTTTGGGCCTGAGGCCGCAATTATGTATACATATACTTGGGCCCGAGGCCACAGTTTGTGCACATATATATACTAGGTCTGAGGCTGCAATTTATTCATTCAGATAAACAAGTGGTTCATCATTCAGAAGAGGGAGTATTCATATCTTTACTTACTTTGTTCAGTTCAGTTATCAGTTATTAGTTATCATTATCATTTTCGTTATTAGTTATTAGTTATCAGTTATCATTTTACTTTCAGTTTCAATAATTAGCATTTCAGTTATCAATTCTCAATTCTCAATCATCAACTTAGTTTCAGTTTTAGTATTTATAATTATTTCTTTCAGTTTCTTTACATACTAGTGCAATTCAAATGTATTGACGTCCTTTTTTCCCGGGGCCTGCATCTCACGATGCAGGTAATGATTTACAGGTTGACGACTTCAAAACACTAGGATTCTCGTACCAGCTATTTGGTGATCCCTAATTCTTTCGGGGCATTATCATTACCGTACAGTCTTCAGTATTTTTAGACAGTCAGTATTTCCAGTGCTTCATTAGAGGATTCATAGACTAGAGTAACAGTTACACAGAGTCACAGGCATTTAAGGTTAATCAATGTTGCTACATATATGTTTCAGGCTTATATTAGTTTTTTTGCATTTTATTTATATCATTTAGACTTTCAGTATATTAGCATGTGTTAGTTTATCTTCCGCATTTAGTATGTAATGATATCACATGTTGATTCAGCCAACCAGTTGGTTCACTCGGTCACATGTAGTCAGGCACCGATTGTCGTGTTACGTCCAGGCCCAGGTTCGGGGCGTGACACTAACTGCCACCAAAAGTTGACCTTAACTTTCCCTTTCAGACAAGTTCCATCCAACCCTATAGATGGCCTTAACCCACTCTTAAACCCCATATTGTTGAATGAAAACATATGTACATCCTTAGGAATCTTCTTTTGTCTTCAGCAAGAACAACCTTTGATAAGTTAATTATCACATCGCTTCCAGGATTACTAAACTTTAATTCATTAACATATGCCACCAACTTATTGTATTCATCAGTAAAACTCCCTTCAAGACTCTCCAAAATCAATCTCTTTTCCCTTTTACACTTTACCTCACTAACATTTACATTAAATGCAGCCTTCAAGCTGGCCCTCGTCTCCCTAACCTTAATTTTTGGATCATCTTGCAACCCTCTTTGAAGCATGCAACAATGGTCTTGGAATTAACTCTATTATTCTCATATGCAGGTTCACAAGTGTTCTCTGAATTTAAGGTCCTGAAGCCCCATCCCCTGAAGAATTCCTAGATATGCGACATACAAAAGAGCAGCCCATTTCACAAATGTACCTAAGCCTAGTTAGGTCACTTTTAAGCTTCTATAACCCATAATCATTTGCAAGTGAATACATATTTATCACTTTCCTAGCTTCAGTAATATCTTTGAATGTCACAGACATATCCAACTATTTATAGTCGGTCAATTTATCATTAATGTCTCTCTTCTTTTGTGTAAAAATTTTCTTTAGTCTACTAGAATCATAGTCTGAAGAAACAACATATTCATTATCATCACAATTATCACTTTCATCACAATCAGTGACAGCTTCAAGTTCATCAGGTTCCACATGCTCATTGTGATGGATTATATTAGGTACATTAATACTTGGCTCACATTCCTATACAACAAATATGTTAATAACATTAAATTGTTGTTAACAAAGTCCAATAAAGTCCTAATTCCATAATCACCTTCTATTTAATAGTGTGTACCAGAAGGACCATTAACCACCAGTTGTTCATATATACCCCATGTTAAAAATATATTTATCCACTAAATAATTATAGGAAAGCAGTCAAAGTAAAGACCTTGCTTGGGGTGCACAAATTTTCTTGAGTATGCCACGAGTGGTTTGTTGACCCACTCTCCACCATGATGAAAGACAAAATCCAGCAGTACCATTATCAGTAAACTATAGAATAAAGAATATACATATTTAAGACACATTAAAATCACATAAAGTAAAAATACAGAAACAATATAATATACACATTAAATCCAGTCAACATAATAAACAAAGACTAATAGAAGGCAGAATCAAATAGCATAATAGAAGGTACATAGATAAAGACAAATAAAGGCAGAATAAAATGGAAGGTACCACTCATTGAAGAAGTCAGTCAACTTCAATAAACTTATAGATGCAAGCATGGATACGAGGGGCCATACATTAAAGTATTAAAGTAACAAATAAAGTGTCCCCTCCCCCACCTCCAATGAACAACACAGAAAAGAACAAATGAAAACCAATAAAAAAATTTGATTCACTTATTTTCTACAAAAAAAATAAAAAAAATAAAAAAAAAATCAAAGGAAGTTGGGACCATAAAATATTAAAATTGAAACCTAAACCACCAAAGGTCTTTTCAATACCAAGAAAACATAAACTAGATATGAGGCATATGTAAACAAAAAGAACAAAATTAGGATTTAATAATGAAAAACCACATGCAAGTGAATAAAAACGCAAAACACACACCTACCAGCTTGAAATTATCGATAAAGAAAGGGAGAAGTAAAAGCCCTAACCAAGCAAGAGCAATTCTGAATACCCTAACTTAAATAAACAACAAATTCGAAACCTTATGACAACGACACTTTGGTTACACACACTTATCAGCTTGAAATAATCGATAAAGAAAGGGAAAACTGAAAGCCCTAACTAACCAAGAATAAATCTGAAAGGGATTTGAAACCCCAATAAAACCTTATTAGAAAGATCAAGCTTTTTGGAATAATTTCGTACCTTTGGTTGAAATCGACACAGAAACGCAAGGATCATACAAACGGGTTTGGTTCTCTCGCTTTCTTTCAAGTACTATAAGGTTCGACCAAATTAAGGCCTCTACTCGCTTTACACAGATTATTCCTAGTTATTTAGTGGGAAAACAGTTACGGGTTACAGATCAAAATTTTGGGAGTGAAATTGGGTCAATATAATTTGGGAGTCGAATTGGGGCTTTCAACTTAATGGAAAGCTGACTTGGCAGGATAAATGTGTACTATTTACAATAGTACTGGGGCAATAATGGCCTTATTCCCTTTTATCAAACATTAGGTGGGCATTATTATTTCAAGGTCCTCAATGGTGGATTCCATCACCTCACAACCAAAATTCTACCCATTTGAGCCCAATAACCTTCCCACAACCTTTATAGTACATGCATGCATAAAAAATGACTCTCACACCCAAGATTCACACTCCCCATTAACCATCTTCTACCCCAAATTCTAAATTGAAACTAGGGTGTGGAACCTTACCTCTCAGATGAGGAGCTTGTGAGTTTTCCTTTTAGATTTTCCAACTTTTGAGCGAGGATTGATAAACAATAGCTTATGAACTCCCCTCTCCCTCTATAGCACTTCCTCACTCTTAAAATATAGGATTTTCTCTTTACAAATGGTCCTTAACGTCTATGTATCAAAATAGGGTGGGGTTATAAAAATCTGAAAATTGACCCTTCGAACATAGCTCTCCGGTCGCAGAGTGGACCACAAAATGGACATGCGGTCCGCAAAATGGGCCGCATAACTGATGTCAAGAACTGGGCTATTCGGGTCAGGTTTCTGGCATGTTTGTGATCCGCATAATTTGCTCACATAATTTCTCTCCAGAAAACTTCGGGATGGAACTGTGATGGATTGCTTGGCCTGCGAATACATTATGTAGCCGCATATTGGACCGCAAAATAACCCTCCAAAATCGGCCATTTTTATGTGGCACTCTGCAGACAATATGCAGCCCGCAGAGTGATTCTGTAGCCGCATAGTGGACCGCAAAAATCCCTTGCTCTGCAAAAATTTTTACTTCAAAATCCATCAACACATGTCTACCTTGGAATCACGAAATTCTAGGTTCTAAGTAAAATTTTACGGCGCCTTACATCTCCCCTGCTTAAGATTTTTCGTCCTCTAATGAGGGTCAAAATCTGCCATTAGTATCCAATGTGACTTACTATAACTTCACACATCAACATTTCAAACTTTGACCAACTCCTTAAATTTTAAAAAATTTCGGCAGAGTTTCCTCTATAACTGGGCCTATGCGCCTGCTAGAGAATCCCGGAAACCAATCCTAACAACATATACATAAACCATCGATGTAGCATAACATGAAAACAACACCAATTATGGCCTCATGAACAATATATTATCTGAAAGGAACACCCTTAACAGAAACTCTACAAGTGATACATAATCCGTAGGGAATAATTTCCTTGAAACACATACATAGCTATTCAAACTAATTTGGATACTTCTTCTTCATTTCTTCCTCAGCCTCTCAGGTGACCTCTCTAACTTGCTGGTTCTGCCATAGAACATTCATGGAGGAAATTTCTTTATTTCTTAACTTTCGGATTTTCCTATCAAAGACGACAACTGGGATTTCTTCATAGCTCAATTCCTCATTAGCCTCAATAGCCTCAACTGGAACAATGAGTGTCGGGTCTCCAACTATATTTTTCAACATAGACACATGAAATATTGGGTGCACCAATGACATCTCAGGTGGTAGCTCAAGTTGTAGGCCACCTGACCAACTCTTGGAATGATTTTGTACGGTTCGACATACCTCTGACTCAATTTTTGTTTCTTCCCAAACCGCATTGTACCCTTCATGCGGGAAAACATTCAAGAATATCCAATAATCCTCTTGGAACTCCAAATCCCTACGATGCGCATCCGAATAAGAATTCAGATGACTCTAGTTAATTTTCAACCATTCCTTAATTATTTGAACCTTCTCCATAGCCTAATGCACGAAGTCTTTCCCTATCAGCTCTGCCTAACCAATCTGAAACCACGTAACGGGAGATCTACATCTCCTACCAAATAAAGCCTCGAACGCCGTCAACTGAATGCTAGCATGATAAATGTTGTTGTAGGAAAATAATATGAGCGGCATATGATTATCCCAACTACCTTTAAAGTCAAGAACACAAGCGCGCAACATATCCTCAAGCGTCATAATACTCCACTCTACTTGCCCGCCGGTCTATCGATGGAAGGTTGTACTAAGATTCACGTAGGTACCCAAACCATGTTGAAATTTCATCAAAACATTAGCCCAGAACTATGTGTCACGACCCAAACTACCCAGTCATGATGGCGCCTATCTGTAATGACCCGGTCAGTCGTTACATAGAACTTTCATTATAATTATTGTATTGCCTTGTCATAGGTTGGTTATACTTTTTATGATGTGTTAGTGTTGGTAGGCTCGGAATCAGAATGGTTGTAGTGAGAATTTAGTCACTTAGTCTTTAAGAATAACCTTAAAGTGGGAGAAGTCAACTGAGAGTTGACTTATTGGTAAACGACCTCGGAATGCAGATTTCATGGCTTGGATAGCTTCGTTAGGTGATTTGGTACTTAGGAGTGTGTTTGGAATAATTTTGTGATATCTAGTGTAGAATTAGGCTTGAATTGGCGAAAGTTAGTTTTTAGTGATTTACGGTCGGCAGTGGAAAATAGGCTATCGGGGTCAGAATGGAATTATGGAAGCTGGAATAGATTCCTAATGTCATTTTGGATATGTCTGCAAAATTTCAGGTCAATCAGATATGTTTTGGATAGTTTCGGCATCGTTGGTGGATTTTAGAAATTTCAAAGTTCTTAGGCTTGAATCCAACGTGATTTTGGTGTTTTGATGTTACTTTTGGTGTTCCGAGAGTGCAAATACGTTTGAATGATCATTTATGATGTGTTAGTAAATTTGGTTGGGGTCCCGAGGGGATTGGGATTGATTTCGGGGGGTTAAGGGGCACTTTTGGACTTAGAAAAATAGATGTTTTGCTGGTGTGTTGCAGGTGTGAAATTCTTCTATGCGATCGTTGGGTGAGGTATGCGATGGCACAGGTTAATTGGTGAGGCCCATAAAATTACTCTATGCGACCGCAGGTACAAGGTCTCTATCGGAGAGAGAGTGGTGAGGAAGCTAGTGCGGTCGCGTTTGGCTGGGTGCGATCACATAAGGTCTTGGCACGTGGGGATGGGTTGGCTGATTGTTCTGTGCAAGTGCGGGTGTAGCTACACGATCGCGTAGGTATGACTTGGAAGTGCTTCAGGAACGCACTCCTAGAGCCGCGATCGCACAGTATCCGGACCTGGGATATATAAATTAAAACCCTCCTCGACCATAACCCACTTTTCCACCATTTTTGAACGGAAAGAAGCTTTTGAGGCGATATTTAAGAGAGGAAATAATTTTTCTTCATTGAGGTAAGGATTTTTAACCCTAAAACTCGATTATATGTGATTAAAGATCAAATTATCATCGTTTAATTTATGAAAATTAGTAGAAAAAGATGGAATTAGGGCTTGAGATTATGAGACATTTAGGGGATCATTTGAGGGGCCAAACGAACTCCGATTTTAGAGTTCTTTATATATACGAACTCGTGAGATGATGAAGAAAATTTTGGTATAAAATTTGTTGAGTTCCGAGATGCGGGCCCGGGGGTCGGGTTTTGGGTTAATTTCGGATTTAGTGCTAAAATTTGTATTTTTCAATTGGAATTCATTCCTTAGCCTAATTTGATGAGAAATATATGATATTTATAGATTTGGAGCACTCGGAAGTTGATTCGAGAGGCAAGCCGGTTGCAGAGTCGCTTTTCGGGCTAGTTTGAGGTAAGTAATGTCTTTAAATCCTGTCTTGAGGGTATGAAACCCCAGACTTTACATCATTTCATGGATTTTGAGTGACGCACACACTGGAACACGAGTGTGGGGCATGCACGAATTGGAAATTTGGAAAATGTATCTCTTTAGGCAACTATTGATTTGCGAAACCGCTTTTAAAGCATATGGTTATTAGTATCACAATGTTTTGTTATAGTTGGGCTGTAAGCCATTTTTGGGGCCTAGTGCCGATATGTTTTAACCCTTTGAGGGTTATTTTACTGAAATTCCTCACTTTGAAACTATGATTTTTACACTCAGTCTATCTTGTGAAATTGTTGACACTCTTATGTGCTAATATTACTATTTCTTGAAATGAGATACTATTTTGGGTCGAGAACCCCATTTTATTTATTGCCCGAATGGCATGTTAAGAGTGTCAGACTGAGTGAGGCTGTGGGCCAATATTGTGAGGATGTTATGATATGAGAGAGGCCGAGTGCCTGAGAGTGATTGATGCCATGATTTATCTTGTTTATAGCGCTTGGGTTGTAGGAGCCCCTCCGGATTCTGTACACACCCCTAGTGACCTTAGATACCTACTGAGTGCGACTGCCGAGTGATGAGTGACTGGGAGGCATGAGTGACAGTGAGGTTGCCCGCGGGGTTGATACTGAGTGATGGTGAGGTGCTGAGGGAAATTGTTACGAGTGATGATTATGGCCCGAGGGGCAGTTTTATGATGATATTTTACTGAGTTTTGACTATGATTCACTTCATTTTTCAAACTGATATTTCTGAGAGTTTTACTGAGATCTACTGAAAATATACTCGTTTCAAAAGGATTTTATGCAAAATAGTTTTCGAACTTATGTATATTGTATTGAGACTTGATGTTTTACTTTTTTGTGGATTGGTGTTTTTGTGATGTATGTTCATATAATTCAGACTGTGATTTATTTTCATTACTATGTAGTTGGCGTACTTATCATTACTCCCTGCACCCCTGTGTGCAGATGCAGGTACTGGTTCAGAGCAGTAGTCGTCTGAGCTCGTTGTCATCAGTGTTTCGGATTTTGAGGTAGCTGTCCAGCGTCCGCTGCTTCTCCACTTCCCTTCTTCATTTAGTACTTAGTATTTGATTCATAGACATTATTATGACAATAGAAGAGTTAGTTTATTTCTTAGATGCTCGTGATCGGTTGACTCCTGTCTTGGGGGATTTGTTTAGACTATTAGTTTATTATTGCGGCGTAAAGACTTAAAGAAAGTGTTTTATACTCTGTTTGCTGGTTATTATGGTTTTTTTTGAAATATTATAATAGATCAAATGTGTAGTTATGTGATGGTTGGCTAGCCTAATTCCACGATAGGCTCCATCACGACCTGTTAGGATTTGGGGTCGTGACAAGTTGGTATCAGAGCTCTAGGTTACATAGGACACAACGATCATGAGCAGGTTTAGTAGAGTCTTATGGATCGGTACGAAGATGTCTGTACATATCTTCGAGAGGATATATAACTTTTAGGAAAAAAAAAATTCATTTTCTTGAACTCTTTCGTGCCATTCTATTGGTTCATGAAATCTAAACTACAGTTGTTTCATTCTCTCACATATGGTGAGGACATGCACTACCGAGCACGTTGACCAGACACCAGCCAGACCCACAAGAGGTCGAGGCCGTGGTGGAGTTAGAGGACCAGCCTACGCAGTAGCCGAGACAATACCACAGGATACCCTTGTCATTCAGGACAGCTTCCCGCCGAGGGTGCTGCAACGGGACAAGCTCAGGCACCGGTAGTGTCTATTGTTATTCCGGGTCTTCAGGAGACCCTGGCTCAGATATTGATGGTGTGTACCAGTTTGGCTCAGGAAATTGCTATGTCTACTACTGCCACTGCAGCTCAGGCCGGGGGAGGCGTTCAGACTCCAGCTGCCCGGACACCTGAGAAGGCTGTACAGGGTATTCAGGCACCGAGGGTAGTCCAAGCCTAGCCAGTTGCCCCAGTTCAGGACTATGTGGTTCCAGATATGCCTGAGGATGAGCAGCGTAGGCTGGAGAGGTTAAGTAGACTTCAACCACTGACTTTTAGCGGCACAGAGGGTGAGGACGCCCAAGATTTTCTGGATAAATTCTAGAGGATACTATGTACTGTGGGTAATTTGGAGACCAGTGGGGTCTCGCTTGCTATATTTCAATTTGCTGGTGCTGCTTTCACTTGGTGGGAGACATTTGAGAGGCGTAGGCCGGTTGGTTCAACACCACTCACCTGGCAACATTTCTGCATGATCTTTTTGGAGAAGTATGTCCCTCAGTTCCACAGAGAGGAGCAGCACAGGCAGTTTGAGCAGCTGCGCCAGGGAGAGTTGTCAGTTACTCAGTACGAGATGAGGTTTCCGAGTTGGCTAGACATGCTTCTGAGTTAGTCCCTACTGATAGGGAGAGGATCAGGAGATTTGTAGATGGTCTCACGTATCAGCTTCAGATTTTGATGACCAGGGAGAGAGTGTCTAGAGCTACATTTGAGCAGGTAGTTGACATTGCTCGGGACATTGAATCGGTTCGTAGGTAGGATATTAAGGAGAGGGAGGCCAAGAGGTCTCGGGGATCAGGTAGCTTCAGTGGTGCCCCTTCTAGAGGACTGTTTCAGCACAACAAAGGTTGTCCTCTTAGATCTCCACAACCAGCTCGCCCAGCTTACAGTGGTGCATCTTCGGGGCAGGGTCCCCGTAGTTCTCACCAGGGACGTTCATCTTTTAGTGCCCTTCCAGCTCAGAGTTCCTCCAGAGCATCATCATATCAGGGTTCTTCTATGCATGGTTCATCCGATGGTTGTCATGGTGGCAAGGGTTCTCATAAGTCTCTATCTCCAGCTCCATGTGGTTGTTTTGAGTGTGGAGAGTACGGACATGGGTGGAGGCAGTGTCCTCGTCGTCCTGGTAGTTCATCTCAGTAAAGGGTTCAGCCCTCGACTTCAGCCCCAGTCACTTCACCACCTACCCAGGCAGCCAGGGGTGGTGGTCAGGCAGGTAGTGGACGCCCTAGAGGGGGAGGTCAAGCAGGTGGAGGTCAACCACGTATTTGTGCACTTCCATCCAGGCCGGAGGCCAATTCTATGGCCTCTGATGCAATGATAACATGTATTTTCTCAGTCTGTTTCCGAGATGCTTTAGCTTTATTTGACCCTGGTTCTACATATTCCTATGTTTCTTCATATTTTAAGCATTTTCTAGATATGCCCCGTGAGTCTTTAGTTACCTCTATTCATGTGTCGACTCCGGTGGGCGATACTGTTGTTGTGGATCGTGTGTGATATCTATTGGGGGACTGGAGACCCGAGTGGAACTGCTGTTATTCAGTATGGTCGATTTTGATGTGATTCTGGGCATGGACTGGTTATCCCCATGTCATGCTATTCTTGATTGTCACGCTAAGATCATGACCCTAGCTCTGCCCGGAGTTCCAAGAGTTCAGTGGAGAGGGTCTATAGATCATGTGCCTAGCAGAGTGATTTCTTATTTGAAGGCTCAGTGTATGGTTGAGAAAGGGTGTGAGTCTTATCTTGCTTTTGTGAGGGATGTTAGTAGTGAGACTCCTTCTGTTGATTCTGTTCATGTGGTTCGTGATTTTTCGGACGTATTTCCTGGAGACCTTCCAGGCATGCCACCTGATAGGGATATTGATTTTGGTGTTGACCTAGTGCCAGACATCCGGCCTATCTCTATTCCACCTTACCGCATGGCACCAGGAGAGTTGAAAGAACTGAAAGATAAGGGGTTCATTCGGCCTAGTGTGTCACCTTGGGGTGCACCAGTGTTGTTTGTGAAAAAGAAATATGGCTCCATGTGCATGTGTATTGTATTATAGACAGCTAAATAAGGTTACGGTGAAGAACCGGTATCCGTTGCCCTGTATTGATGACTTGTTTGGCCAGCTTCAGGGAGCTAGAGTGTTCTCTAAGATTGACTTGAGATCTAGGTATCATCAGTTGAAGATTCGGGATTCTGACATTCCGAAGACTGCTTTCAGGACCAGATATGGTCATTATGAGTTCCTGGTTATGTCATTTGGGCTGACCAATGCCCCAACTGCATTCATGCAATTGATGAACAACGTGTTTCAGCCTTACCTTGATTCTTTCATCATTGTGTTCATTGATGACATCCTGGTTTATTCTCATAGCCAGGAAGCGCATGCTCAACATTTGAGAGTTGTGTTACAGAGGTTAGGGGAGGAGAAGATTTATGCAAAATTCTTCAAGTGTGAGTTTTGGCTTGGTTCAATAGCTTTCTTGGGGCACGTGGTGTCTAATGAGGGTATTCAGGTTGATCCAAAGAAGATAGAGGCGGTGTAGAGTTGGCCCAGACCGTCCTCAGCTATAGAGATTGNTTGCTTCACCTTTGACCAGATTGACCCAGAAGGGTGCTCCATTCAGATGGTCTGATGAGTGTGAGGAGAGCTTTCAGAAGCTCAAGTCAGCATTGACCACAGCTCCGGTACTAGTTTTGCCTACTGGTTCTGGTTCTTACACAGTCTATTGTGATGCTTCTACAATTGTTTTGGGAGCGGTATTGATGCAGGACAGTAGGGTGATTCCTACGCANCCATTGTTCATGCCTTGAAGATTTGGCGGCATTATTTGTATGGAGTGCAGTGTGAGATTTTCACTAATCATCATAGTTTGCAGTATCTGCTGAGGCAGAAGGACTTTAATTTGCGTCAGAGGAGATGGTTAGAGCTTCTCAAGGATTATGACCTCACTATTTTGTATCATCTGGGGAAGGCCAATGTAGTGGATGATGCTTTGAGTCGCAGGGCCGAGAGTTTGGGGAGTCTAGCTTACCTTTCAGCAGCAGAACGACGTGTAGAAATTGATGTTCAGGCTCTAGCGGGTCAGTTGGTGAGATTGGATTTGTCAGACCCTCCACGGGTATTAGCTAGCATGGCTTCCCGGTCTTCTCTTTATGATCATATTACAGCTCGACAGTATGATGATCGACATTTGTTAGTACTTCAGGACAGGGTCCGTCGAGGTGATGCCAGGGATGCGACTATTGGTGTTAACGGTGTTATGAGGATGCATGGCCGTATTTGGGTGCCCAATGTGGATGGGCTTCGAAAGTTGATATTAGTAGAGGCCCACAGCTCGCGTTATTCTATCCATCTGGGTGCCGCGAAGATATATCAGGATCTGAGACAACAATATTGGTGGAGGCGGATGAAGATAGATATTGTTGAGTATTTAGCACGATGTCTCAACTGCCAGCATGTCAAGTATGAGCACCAGAGACTAGAAGGATTACTTTAAAGGTTAGATATTCCGGAGTGGAAGTGAGAGCATGTCACTATGGACTTCGTAGTTGGGATTCCACAGACTTCGAAGGGTTTTGATGCTATTTGAGTCATTGTGGATAGATTGACCAAGTTCGCGCACTTCATTCCTATTGGTACTACTTATACTTCAGAGCGGTTAGCTGGTATGTACATTAGGAGATTGTACGATTGCATAAAATTGTAGTTTCTATCATTTCTGACAGAGGTACTCAGTTCACATCTCAGTTTTGGAGGGCCGTGCAGAGAGGACTATTCAGATTTTAGAGGACATGTTGCGGGCCTGTGTGACTGAATTTGGTGGCTCATGGGATCGATTTCCGCCACTAGCGGAGTTTGCATATAATAATAGCTACTAGTCCAGTATTTAGATGGCCCCGTACGAGGATTTATATGGTAGGAGGTGTAAATCATCGGTTGGTTGGTTAGAGCCCGGTGAGGCTAGGCTATTGGGCACATATTTGATTCAGGATGCATTAGAGAGGTGAAGTTGATTCAGGAGCGACTTCGCACGGCGCAGTCTAGGCAGAAAAGTTATGTGGACCTGAAGGTCCGGGATGTGTCTTTTATTGAAGGTGATAAGGTACTGCTGAAGGTATCACCCATGAAGGGTGTTATGAGGTTTGGAAAGAAGGAAAGTTGAGTCCACGGTTTAGCGGTCCTTTTGAGGTACTTTAGAAGGTTGGAGAGGTGTCTTACAGACTTGCCTTGCCACCTAGCCTATCGAGTGTTCATCCGGTATTTCATGTGTCGATGATTAGGAAATATGTTGGTGACCAATCTCATGTGTTAGACTTCAGCACAGTCCAACTCGAGGGTGATATGTCATATGAGGTAGAGCTAGTAGAAATTTTGGATCGTTAGGTCAGAAAGTTGAGGTCCATGAATATAGCTTCACTGAAGGTACAATGGAGGGGTCAGACAATGGAGGAGGCTACTTGGGAGACCGAATGGCAGATGCAGATCAGATATCCTCACTTGTTTGAGACTCCAGGTATGTTTCTAGACCCGTTCGAGGACGAACGTTTGTGCAAGATGGGGAGAATGTAACGACCCAGTCGGTCGTTACATAGAACTTGCATTATAATTACTATATTGCTTTGTCATAGGTTGGTTATACTATTTATGATGTGTTAGTGTTGGTAGGCTAGGAATCGGAATGGTTGTAGTGAGAATTTAGTCACTTAGTCTTTAAGAATAGCCTTAAAGTGGAAAAAGTCAACTGAGAGTTGACTTATTGGTAAACGACCTCGGAATACAGATTTTATACCTCAGATAGCTTTGTTAGGTAATTTGGGACTTAGGAGTGTGTTAGGAATAATTTTGTGATGTCCGGTGTAGAATTAGGCTTGAATTGACGAAAGTTAGTTTTTGGTGATTTACGGTCGGCAGTGAAAAATAGGAAATCGGGGTCGGATCGGAATTCTGGAAGTTGGAATAGATACATAAAATAATTTTGGATATGTCTGCAAAATTTCAGGTCAATCGGATGTGTTTTGGATAGTTTCGGCATCGTTGGTAGATTTTAGAAATTTCAAAATTCTTAGGCTTGAATCTGACGTGATTTTGGTATTTTGATCTTAGTTTTGGTGTTTCGAGAGTGCAAATAAGTTAGAATGATCATTTATGATGTGTTGGAAAATTTTGTTGGGGTCCCGAGGGGCTCGAGATTGATTTCGGGGGTTAACGGGCACTTTTGGACTTAGAAAAATAGTTGTTTTGCTGGTGTGTTGCCGGTGTGAAATTATTCTAGGCAATCGCGGGGTGAGGTATGCATTCGCACAGGTTAGTTGGTGAGGCCCAGAAAATTACTATATGTGACCGCAGGTACAAGGTCGCGATCACGGCGAGAGGAGTGAGGAAGCCAGTGCGGTCGCGTTTGGCTGGGCGCGATCGCATAAGGTCTTGGCGCGTAAGGAGGGTTTGGCTGATTGTTATGTGCGAGCGCAGGTGTAGCTACATAATAGCGTAGGGTAGTACTTGGAATTGTTTGCGAACGGACTTCTGGAGCCGCTATCGCTCAGTGTCCGGACCTGGGAAGTATAAATTAAAACCCTCCGCGACCATAACCCACTTTTCCACCATTTTTGAACGGGAAGAAGCTTTTGAGGCGATTTTTAAGAGAGGAAATCATTGTTCTTCATTGAGGTAAGGATTTTGGACCCCAAAACTCGATTATATGTCATTAAGGATCAAATTAGCATCGTTTAATTTATGGAAATCAATAGAAAAAGATGGAATTAGGGCTTGAGATTACGAGACCTTTAGGGGATGATTTGAGGGGTCAAACGAACTCCGATTTTAGAGTTCTTTATATGTACGGACTCGTGAGATGATGAAGAACATTTAGGTATAAAATTTGTTTCGTTTCGAGACAGGTCCCAGGGGTCATGTTTTAGCTAATTTCGGGTTTACTGCCATAATTTGATGAGAAAGATCTGATCTTTATAGATTTGGAGCACTCGAAAGTTGATTCGAGAGGTAAGCGAGTTGAATAGTAGATTCTTGGGCTAGTTTGAGGTAAGTAATGTCTTTAAATTTTGTCCTAAGGGTATGAAACCCCAGACTTTACATCCTTTCATGGATTTGGAGTGACGTACACACTGGATGACGAGTGTAGGGTGTGCACGAATTGGAAACTTGGAAAATGTATCTTTTTAGGCACCTATTGAGTTGTGAAACCGCATTTAAAGCATATGGTTATTAGTATTACTATGTTTTCTAATACTTGGTCTATAAGCCATGTTTGGGGCCTATCGATATGTTTTAACCATTTGAGGGCTATTTTACTGATATTCCTCACTTTGAAACGATGATTTTACACTTAGTCTTTCTTGTGAAATTGTTGACACTTTTATTTGATAATATTACTATTTTGGGTTGAGAACCCCGTTTTATTTATTGCCCGAATGGCATGCTGAGAGTGTCTGACTGATTGAGGTCGAGGGCCAACATTGTGAGGATGTTATGATATGAGAGAGGCTGAGTGCCTGAGAGTGATGTTGCCGTGATTTGTCTTGTTTATAGCGCTTGGAATGGAGGAGCCCCTCCAGAGTCTGTACACACCCCCAGTGAGCGCAGGTACCTAATGAGTATTAATGCCGAGTGATGAGTGATTGGGAGGCAATGAGTGATAGTGAGGTTGCCCACGGGGCTGATATTGAGTGATGGTGAGGTCCTGAGGGAAATTTTTACGAGTGATGATTATGGCCTGGGGGGCAGTTTTATGATGATATTTTTTCTGAGTTTTGACTATGATTCACTTCATTTTTCAAACTGATATTTTTGAGAGTTTTACTGAGATATATTGAAAATATACTTGTTTCGAAAGGATTTTATGGAAACTGGTTTTCGAACTTTTGTATATTGTATTGAGACTTGATGTTTTACTTTTTTGTGGATTGGTGTTTTTGTGATGTGTGTTCATATAATTCAGACTGTGATTTATTTTCATTACTATGTAGTTGGCGTACTTATCATTACTCCCTGCACCCCTGTGTGCAGATGCAGGTACTGGTTCAGAGCAGTAGTCGTCTGAGCTCGTTGTCATCAGTGTTTGGGATTTTGAGGTAGCTGTCCAGCGTCCGCAGCTTCTCCACTTCCCTTCTTCATTTAGTACTTAGTATTTGATTCATAGACATTATTATGACATTAGCAGTGTTAGTTTATTTCTTAGATGCTCGTGATCGGTTGACTCGGGTCTTGGGGGATTTGTTTAGACTGTTAGATTATTATTGTGGCGTAAAGACTTAAAGAAATTATTTATACTCTGTTTGCTGGCTATTATGGATTTTTCAAAATATTCTAATAGATCAAATGTGTAGTGATGTGATGGTTGGCTAGCCGAGTTCCACGATAGGTGCCATCACGACCTGTTAGGATTTGGGGTCGTGACACTATCATAGTACTAGGCTAGCCGATTAATTATTCAAAACATACAATAATTCTTTTCAAAAATTCATTTCCTAACATTTTTCATCATAAAACTTTTATTTAACAATCCAAAACAAATAAGGATAAATAAATATCAAACCAACGGCCCGAAACTCAGTATCACCAGTCATGAGCATCTATGATACAAGTCTGATACAGTCTACCAAAAGACAAGAGAAGTCTAATAAAAATAGTCTACTAAAAGATAAGAGGGAGGAGAGCAAGGTTGCTGTCGCCATGCAGCTACCTTGCTAAACACCGAAATCGACTGAGGATGAATTAACACTCACTCGGAGGGCCCATAGCACCTGGATCTGCACACAAGGTGCATGGAGTAACGTGAGTATGCCAACTCAGTAAGTAACAGTCATAAATAAAGGCTAAGTGCAGTGACGAGCAGTAAAATCACAGTAGAATTACTTACCCCGATGGTTTTCTTGAAAATCCCTCAAAAAATTGCCAAAACGCGAGCTTTCTAGGTTAAAGTATGAGCATCAAACCCTGAATCTCGTATTTATAGTGCACCACCCGGATTCCAATTTCGCTGATCGCGAAAAACTACCATCGTCGCGCCCCTCACTCCGCAGTCCATGGAATTCCCATCGCCCCCGCAAAAAGCCTCAGTTCCTCGATTCACGTCCCTATTCCGCTGTCCGTGCCAGCCCCCTCCGCTGACCGTAAAAATTTAGCCGTCCCCGCGAACTTCCACCGCTGACCGCAAAATTACAGCGCGGTCCGTGTTCCCAACTTTGGAGAACGATCCCCTAAAACACCAGCAATTCACCTCAGCACCACCAGCACCTATTTTTAACAACTAATTCACCCGCTAACCATCTGAAAAACACCCGAGGCCCTCGGGACCTCAACCGGCCACACCAACACGTCCCATATCATCATTCAAACTTAATTAACCCTACAAATTATTTGAAACAACATCAAACATTAAATCTAATCTCGGATTCAAGCCTAAAAACTCCAAATTCCTAAATTCCAGAAAGGACTCTAAAACCCATCAAACCTTCCATCCCTAATTTTCTACCCTTCAAGAACAAGATTTAGGCCTAAAAATCTAATGGGTGTTAATGGTAAATGAAGAAAATGAGATTAGAAACACGAACCTATGATTTGGTTACAATTTTAAGATGGGGTCTATTCTCATTTTGCCTATTGTTTAAGACCCCTGGGCAGACCCTCTACGCGATCGCGTGGGGTCTGCTGCGTTCGCATAGCACTGGCCCCCATTGGCCTTCGCGATCGCGTGCCTTTGGCGGCGTTAGCGTAGGGTTGTCCTGAGCTTCCTGACCAGCCCCTCCTAAGCTATGCGTTCGTGTACAAGGGGTGGCGTTTGCATAGGGCAGCCTCCCAGCGCTCCACGTTCGCACCCCGACCTATGCGTTCGCATAGAACAAACCCAGCCCCAGGCCCGTTTACCCTTCGCGTTCGTGTGGGTGACAACGAGTTCGCATAGCACAGAGTACCAGACACCAGATACAACAATTACACCAGATTTTTCAAAGTCCAAACTACTCCGACAAAAACCTCCTACGGACTTATTCGTGCGATCAAATCACCAAAATAACATCTTAAACAAACAATTTGGCATAAAAAATCAAAGGAAAGTCTCAAGAACTTTCAAAGTTTCAATTTCACAACTACGGGTCTGAATCACGTCAAATGACCTCTGTTTCTTACCAAATTTTAAGGGCACAACTCAAATATTATATTAAACTTGTACCGGGCTCCGGAACCAAAATATGGGTCTGATACCATCAATTTCAAATATAATCAAATTTCAAAAACTCTTATAATTCATGTAAAATAATTTCTTTCAAAAATTCATTTCTCGGGCTTGGGACCTCGGAATTTAATTCCGGACATACGCCCAAGTCCCGTATTTTCCTACGGGCCCTCCAGGAGTGTCAAATCACGAGTCCATGTCCGTTTACCCAAAATGTTGACCAAAGTCAACTTAAATTTAATTTTAAGGCAAAATTAGTATTTTTCTCAGTTTTTCATATAAAAGCTTTCCGGGTATACGCCCGGACTGTGCGCGCAAAATGAGGTGAGATAAAAGAAGGTTTTCAATGCCTCAGAACACAGATTTTGACTTCTAAAATAGGAGATGACCTTTTGGGTCATCATAGTAAAAAGTGTGTTGATTTCGTGAGTCGATCAACAATCACCCATATCGAGTCAAACTTGCGAGGAGTGTGAGGTAGTCCTACCACAAAGTATATGTTTATCATTTCCCACATCCACATTGGAATTTCTATGTTCTGTGCCAACCCACCCGGCGTTTGGTGCTCGGCCTTCACTTGCTAACAATTTGTACATCTTGCCACTAAGTCCGCTACATTCCTCTTTATATCGTTCCACTAGTAGACTTCCTTAAGATCATGATACATTTTTATAGAACCTGAGTGCGTTAAATATCTAGAAGTGCGAGCCTCGATCAAGACTCTTTCCCGCAGAACATCCACATTCGAAACACATAATCGCGTTTGGTACCTTAGTGTACCATCATCCATGCCAAGAGAAAAAGCCATGGTCTTATGTGTATGAATTCCTTCATTCAGTTGTACCAATAACAGATCGTCGTACTGCTTATCCTTGACTTGCATTACAAGAAATGATTTAGCCCTATTTTGCATAATCACCCCTCTTTCCATAGTGTCCGCAAGAGGAACTATCAAACTAGCCAACCATTGAACCTCCTAGGATAACGTCCTTTGAAATGCCTCCAAGTGAGCTAAACTGCCCATAAATTTTTGGCTAAGATCATTCACCACAACATTAGCCTTCCCCGGATGATATAGGATGTCGATGTGGTAATCTTTGAGTAATTCAATCCATCTTCTCTTTCTCTGATTCAATTCCTTCTACTTAAAAATATATTGAAGGCTCTTATGGTCCATGAATATATCCACATGGACCCCATATAAATAATGATGTCAAATCTTCAATGCATAAACCACCCCCGCGAGCTCTAAGTCATGTGTTGGATAGTTCTTCTCATGATTCTTGAGTTGCCTAGAAGCGTAAGCGGTCACCTTGCCATGTTGCATAAAATACACACCCTAGTACAATCCTCGAGGCATCACAATATACCACTAACCAATATGTACCCTATGGTAGGGTCAACACTGGTTCTGTAGTCAATCTTGATTTCAATTCCTGGAAGCTTCTTTCACAAGCATCTGATCATTGGAACTTAACCGCCTTTTTCGTCAATTTAGTTAATGGAGAGGTAAGGGTAGAGAACCCCTCCACATATTTCCTGTAATATCAAGCTAAGCCCAAGAAACTGCAAATCTCTATTAGGTTGTAGCTCTAGGACAATTTTTCACCGATGTGATCTTCTGAGGATCAACCTTAATTCCTTCTCTAGAGACAACATGGCCCAAGAATGTGACACATTCTAGGAAAAATTCACATTTCATAAACTTTGCATAAAATTGGTGCTTATACAGGGTCTGCAGAACGGCACTGAGATGATCGACATGGTCGTGTGGACTTCGTCAATAGACCAGAATATCGTCCATGAACACTATCATAAAAGAGTCGAGAAACAACTTGAAAACATGGTTCATAAGATCCATGAAAGCTGTCGGGGCATTTGTTAGCCCAAAAGACATTACCCGAATTTCAAAGTGCCTATATCGGGTTCTGAAAGTTGTTCTTAAAATATCATGCTCCCTGATACCCAATTGGTGATACCCGGATCTTGAACCAGCAACAACAACAATAACGACTTCGTAAAATCCCACAACTGGGGTCTGGGGAGGGTAGGGTGTACACATACCTTACCCCTACACTTAAGGAATAGAGAGTCTGTTTCTGAAAGAACCTCGGCTCAAGAAGACGGATCAGATCTTAAATCAATCTTGGATAAATACTTAGCACCCTACAATTGATCAAAAAGTCATTTATCCTTGGCAATGGGTAATTATTCTTGATCCTGACCTTATTGAGATGCCGGTAGTCAATAGACATTCTTAGTGACCCATCCTTCTTCCTTACAAAGAGGACTAGTGCACCCCAAGGCGACACACTCGATCCGATAAAACCTGTTACACTCCATGTTTTTGTACGTGAAAATACGCCATAAGTAAATTGATGGAAGCTCAAAAAATGAGATGTTACATCCTGTATTTTCGTACGTTAAAGTTTCGTCGTAAGTTAATCTACGTATGTTCGGGAATGAGATTATAGGAATTATGCCATTTCAAAGAAGTGATGAGTAAATTCGTGAAGGTGAGAGGGTAAGCAAATCGAAGAAAGATGAATTTTGTCAAAGTGTGACATTTTGAGATAAAATACGGTCCGAACTATAATACCCGATATTTATGGACTAGTGCCATATAAGGTACTACATGGCCATGATAGTATGGTGTATAAGGTGTGTTAAAAATATATAGTATTTTAAGTAATTTAGGATAATTATTAATTATATGGGTAATTGGTTAACTATTGTATTAGTGCGGGATTAATAATTTATTATTGAAATAGGGGAATTATTGGATAAGACTCGATGACAAATGTGGCAGCCCACTAATGCCCATATAATGACTCATTGGTCTTCATGAGTTGGTGGCATGTTAGGAGAAGTTTTCTATAAAATAATCCCCAATATATAAAGATCCTCCAAATTACATTATGGAGATGTTTACTACAAAAGCAACAAATGGATTTATAAGTTATGGCAACATGAATTCTCTCCAGCAACATTATACAAAAGAATGTCCAAGTCAAGAACCAAGAAGCCACAAAATCCATATAGGACTAGATGATATCAATGTATATCGTTTCAAGAATTTAGTATGAAGTTATACTGTGTAATAGCAACGGGATTTGCATGTTCTAATAGAGCACAATATAATCTTTCTCAAAAATATCACACGGAATTTACCCTACTTCGATCCGTCGTTACGTGATGTGCAATCGACGTGTATTGGAGGGATTTTCAAGAGAATCGGCTCAGGTATGTTAAGGTTATCCCTTCTTTCTTTTGGCATGATTTATACGACACAAACAAAACGAGCAAATGCAGAATTTTCATAAATGACTCTATTCATAGATATATTAGAGATTCATATGTTATTGATTCCCCATGTGTCAATTAATTTATCATATGTTGGGTCTCAGAAAATACGTAAGTTAATAAATTTTATTTCATGATATTAATCAAGGGCATAATGGTCTTATGATGGTCCGAAAGATTTTATTGACGTACTTCTCATGCATTGCATTCATTTACATTGACCCATGACCAAATGGTGTTATATACGCGTATATGTATATATATATATATATATATATATATATATATATATATAGTATGTATTGATGTGTATAGGATATGGAAAAAGGTTACGGTGTTATATACGTACCACCACCTGATCAGCTGTTATACATTGATGATGTTGCCCATAGTGGCCGAGATGATACGATGGGATGACCTCAGAGGCTTGATAATGTTATGAACGAATATACCCATGCATGGTATGACATTTATACGTATATGCATGACATTATAAGTATTAAATGATTCACAAAATTATCCATACTTACATGTCGATTAGTTCCTTCAGAACTTTGCGCACCACCCCTAGCTGCAGCACGCCCTACGGGTGCTGTAGTGCGTCGAGCTGGAGGAGGTGTTGCAGATGTAGTAGTTATAGAACTGGTTGGCTGTGCTGCACCCCTGCCAATGCTCTGGTTGGACGAACTATAATCCCTCTAAATGTTACCCCTCATACCACACTCGTAGAATATGCTCTGGTCCATAAAGCAGGCCCCATAGTGCATCTTCCTACACCTACGGAATATGGGCCTCTACTACTGCTCGAATATCCCTCCAGGTTGACCTTGTTGGAAGGATCCCCTGTGCTCTATATGGGCATGAAACGACCCTAATGTTGTTGAATGGACCTTGATGGATGTGCACTGGCTGAAGACTGAGCAAAGGACTGGGATGGCCATGACGACCCTCCCGTAAAGGTTGTCCTACCACCACCTCCAAAAGTACTACTATGGTTGCTCGCTGACCGGGCCTGGTTGCCACCACCTTCATGCGGTTCGTGTACCTGTTATGTGATCGCATAGTGCGTCGCATAACCTCCCTCGCAAAAACCATGGGGCAAGAATGCGACAACTATGCGATCCGCATACCCAAAATGTGATCGCATTCGGGGCTGCATAGTTGTCCA
Source organism: Nicotiana knightiana (assembly GCA_005239525.1). NCBI lineage: Eukaryota > Viridiplantae > Streptophyta > Magnoliopsida > Solanales > Solanaceae > Nicotiana > Nicotiana knightiana. The sequence continues at coordinate 91,979 of ML436642.1, read as the reverse complement.
CCCTTTGGAAAGTAGAATGTCCAGGTATGCGGTCCGCGTACCTGTTATGCGATCGCATAGTGCGTCGCATAACCTCCCTCGCAAAAACCATGGGGCAAGAATGCGACAACTATGCGATCCGCATACCCAAAATGTGATCGCATTCGGGGCTGCATAGTTGTCCACCCTTTGGAAAGTAGATTGTCCAGGTATGCGGTCCGCGTACCTGTTATGCGATCGCATAGTGCGTCGCATAACGCGCAATTTCTGAAAATTTAATTTTTCATGTTTTGGAATACTTTTTACCCAAAATAGGACCATTTTATGAATTTCTACAGTTACAACAGCACAGGGACCTATTCGGGCATTATTTTAGACATAGAAATTTTATGAGTCTTTACATTCCTGGCATACGCCCAACTCAAAAATCACGATTTGAAGCTATCTGATCCATAAAAAATACCGTTCTGGGGTCTTTTTCACAAAAGTCAACCATTGGTCAACATAAATAACATAGGCTTCATAGCTAAGAATCAAACAGTCCAAATCAACCCGAAATCTTCTTGAAATAAAATTAATCAACCACGTAAGTCATATAAGCATAAACACACATGCGTGAAACAACGATAGGAATGCAATGGAACCATCTTTCAGCATAACAAGTCAAATCAACCTAGGGACATCTGAATTCAATTTTGGGAATACGCTCAAGTCAAAAATCACCATAGGAATGTAACGGAACCATCAAACTCTGATTCGAGATTAAATATGCAAAAATTCAAACTTGGTCAAGTATTCCAACTTAAAGCTTCTAAAATGAGAATCATTCATCAAAATCAACCCTGGACCACTCGAAAATCAAAACAACGATGTGAAGCTATTAGTGACCTAAACTCTGATGCAAATGATCGAAATGACCGGTCATGTTTACAATGCAGTACGAATTGACCTCCGAACAGCTTGAAACCAGCCAAAAGAAACTAAAAACATCAAATAATGCCATATGAATCGAGCCCAAACGACAGAGGTCGGATCTTTAATCAAATAATCAAAGTCAGCAAAAACATCAACCCCGGTTCGCACCTCAAATCTGACAAAACTCACAAATTCCAATAAATTATTTGAATACAAGTCCAATCATACTAATTTTATCCAATTTCGACTCTAAATTGATGTTCAAAATTAAATTATTCACTTGAGAAAAGTTATGAGAACCCCCCCCCCCCCAATTTCTCTTTT